>JAGDQP010026669.1:665-10993 GCA_022664845.1 Lepisma saccharinum
CTCGATATTAATCTGCTGTTATATTTCTTCTTGATTCTTTTTATATTGGAAATGTGGATTTGTTTCTTTGAAAACTACAAAAAGAACTGTTAATTCATCGAGTCGCTGTGAGGGGAGCAGACCACTTAATAAGGTTATTTTGATAACTTTTTTTTTCCATAGTTATAATCACTAGCTTTGATTAAGCATTTTCAGTGATATGTTTAAGCATGTTCTTGCCATATGTGTGGAAAGAATTTAAATACACCAGGAAAACTCTTGGATTTCAAAAGGGATAAAAGCGTGGAAACTATCGTACCTATCTAGGGTTGCCAGGTTTGTGAAGTGTCGATACGGGACAGGTCACGACAGTTAAGAAACCATCAGTTGTGTATTATTGAATTTTAAGCATAACAAAAAATATAATAATTAAGAAATTTGTATATATTTAAGTTTGCGTACACTTTTTTCAACTTCTGTTTTTTTTGTTTTTTTTTTTACGTCATTTGTGTCTTTATTGTTTTTTAGATTATCTGTTCAACCATTGCTGTGTTTTAAGAATAAAATCCTGATTTTATGATGATAACACCTTAGGGATTTGCATACTGAAGGACTTCTTTTCTCTCTTTCTAGGAGGTTGATGAGATGATAGGTCAGCTTCACAAGAGTTTTGAGAAACAATGGCGTGATATTGGTAACATTTGTTCGTCACTTGCTTCTGTTCCTCAGCTGTTGAACAGCGTACAGGAGCTGATGGAAGATATAGGCAAGTGTAATTTCTCTCCAAATCTTTGAGTGAATATTATCCCTGAATAAGTAACAAAATGATATGCAGTGTAAGTGGAAATGACCCCTTCATTGAAAACAAATTTTGTTATAAGTGGTACTAATAACATTCTAAATGACAGAGACTTAGGAGCCTTGTAACAAGGTCGTGAATTCAGTTTTTATTGATCTTTAAACTTGATTTCTGCTTCCTTAAGATAGGTAAATTTAAGGTGCCGTCGTAGCATATAGTAAATTCGCTAAATTCTTGGGGCTATATCAAGTACCCAAGGTATGGGAATCGGTTGTGTACGTTAATTAGCATATGAAAAAAAAAAAAATTATTACTTTTTTTTTTGATTCGCAGTCAATAGATCTTCGAAAACTCCTGAGCTTAGATTATGTTATCTTGGAACGATTCTAAAAGTTGAAATATGACTTAAATATCTTTCTTCTCTGGAACGAACTAATACAAACGCTTAGGCTATATTCATTTAAGATTCAGACTAACTTCCTATTGCTTGACCATTTTCCATATATCCGAGTGCCAGGAGGATATCTTCAAACTAGGCCCTAGCCGAATTCCTTCCCAAATCCTTTCCCAGCCTGAGTCAAAGTTACCTCTAAAGGCCATAAATAAAATCAGGACTTAGAATAATAATTATATTAATCATAAAGCGTGTACTTTTAATACAGGATGTTACAAAATGACACCGACGAAACTACGTCGCGAGAATTCCTGATATGAAAATAAGACGTTTGGACCATCACATGTGCACAAAGGCTTCGTCTCGTCGCTATAGGCTGCCGAAAGCGTGGGAAAATGAACTTAAGAGCTTCATATTTCCAATACTATTAACAATAGAACTGAGGCGACGTGGTACTGTTAAAGACTTGAGATCTGCTCTATCCAAAATTGTGTAATGGTGGCACAAAGGAAATAGGGGATTCTCAGAAAATCTCTTGTAGTAAAGTTGGATCGAAATGAGCATGAATGGGACTACTTTCCAACAAGTAACAATAATTCGTTTGAGCCAGGTCGATATCACAAACAAATTCCCTTTCCGGGACGATTTTTTTTTTTTTAATGATGCGTGGTTGCTTAAAAGGAGTAAGAATTGCATACATTTCAACGAAAGTTTGCTGTATTTATTAGCAAAAAAGACTGTCATTGCCGTGTCAGATGGAGGTAATTACTTCATACAATCATATCAAAAGTAGTCCCATTCATGCTTATTTCGACCCACTATGTACAAGAATGTCTGAAAATCTACTGTCTTTGGGGATGCCTTGCGCATCCATTGCACAATTTCGAAATATGTATTTTTGGATAGAGCAGGTGTGAAGACTTCGATGGTACTATGCTATGATACTATCTATGAATCTCTAAAGTTCATTTTCCCACGAAACGAAGCATTTGTTCACTCTCGGTGGACTATACTTTTTCTTATTTTTATATCAGGATTCTCAGGACCTGGTGTTATTTTGCAATACTATATGTATTCATCATCATGAGAAGCGGGAAATCGATCATTGACAGTGGATTAGGAAAATCATGAGGTCACTTCTGTGTCGTTTCCATGACAACGGCGAATAATTTGATGAAACATGGAGTCACCGTAATATGATCTGGATGTGAGACGTGTAATGAAAACAATGTCTTTGAAATTCTTCAGGTCTTGAATTTGAAGAACCAAAACTCTTAGAAGAAGAAGAAGAAACAAGTCAATGATGATAAGTGAATTGTGTAATAAGTTTTCCTCCATTTAACAAGTGACATAATCATAGTATTATTTATGGTAAGCTAATGTCATGTTTCTAGTTTTTTTCCTCTGTCAACTGTGCACTATTGGAATTTTATATATTTCGCACTCAAGAACGCTCAGTATCTCACAATGTTAAATCCTTTGTTTCTCCTTACAAACCATGACAACACACGGGACTTCACGTGAGTGACTCAATTAATACGCTATTTGAGTACTGTAATTACTCAATCATCATCATTAGTGTCCTGCCGAAAGCGACAGGTCCTTCAAGGTAAGCTAAGCTCTTCATTCATCCCAAACTTCTGCTTTCCGTTTTATCTCAACATCCGATTTATCTTCCTTTAATATTGTCAAGGAGTTGGATTCGTCCTCTTCCTCTCGTACCTTCAATTGCATCTCTCAGTATATACAATATCTGCGCAGCCTATGTCCTAACCAGTTTCTTTCTCTTGTGTCTACGATTGTTCGTCTCTCCTACTGTCTTCAGCATTCCTTCATACCGAGCCGCCGTAGCTGAGTGGTAGAGCGTTGGCGTAGTATTCAGGAGGTCATGGATTCGATTCCAGCAGCCAACCATCATGACTGAGGTTTACCAGGTTTTTTTCCCTCAGTCACACCAGACAAATGCCGGGATGGTACCTTCAACATAGTCCCTGGCCGACACCTTCCCGAATCCTTTCCCTTTCCTATCCCGACCTGAGCCTTAGATGCCATGAATAAAAAGTTCAAATTCAAGCACTCTTTCATTTATCTTCTGTATCCAGCTTATTATTGCCATTTTCCTCCATGTCTATGTTTCAAAAGCTTCTAATTTTCTTTCTTCACTACTCCATACCAAACATTAGATTAATTTCGTTCTCTGTTCGTCGATCCGCAGAAGAGATTCTTCTTAGTGAAAGCCTGTTCCGTCATAGCTATTCTCGTCTTGGTCTAATTACTAATTAGGATTATGATGTCCCTGTTGTATTAAATAATGAACATTTTTTTTTCTTTAACTTTTTGTCATGTTCATGTACAAATTAGTGTGTTCTGTTAAATTATATGATTTTTTTTTGTCCTTAAGTAGTTCTTTTTTCTCTGTTTAGGTAAATTACAAGAATTATTCGAAGAAGTTGAGGTTGCTCTAATTAATCTGGAAGACTTGATTGAGACCCAAGAACTTCAAGAAAGACAGTTAGACCACCGGTTCCAGTTGGCATTATATAAAGAGAAAAAATTGGGAGAATTGGAGCAGGTTCGAGGTGGGTTTGAATTTGAATTTAATTTGTAAGACCTTTAGGCAACTTTGCCTCAGCCGGATTTATGATGATTGGTGGAATAAAAAAGTGGGAGGAAAAAGGGAGAACTCCAAGAAAACCCACACACACGGTGTTTTCCACCACAAAACCCACATCACATCACATTAGCAGGGATCGAACTGAGTGAGGACCCCAAGCGACAGAGGTGAGCGCTCTACCATTCAGTTACCGTGGCCTCTCGAGGTAGGTTTGACTTTTCAGATCTGTATAGGGTCACGGTAACATTTTAAAAGATACTTTATGAGCAAGTATCTAAACGCTCTTAAAAGTTGAGTGCATTTGGATGGAGAATTCGTAGGTATTGAACGAAAGTGATTTTGGTAAAGGAAAAAGGAACTTTTATTGCCGACCGTACACCTTTATTTACAGTATATCCAAGGTGGCTAACGTGTAATTAGCGTCCGTTATTTTTAACAACAGGTTCATCGTTTCAAGCCCAATTGGATACATCCTTAGGAACTACCCCGCACAAAATAATAAGAGAAAGAATGTACACAGAAAAAAAGGCAAGTATAAATGTACAATCACGGTGAAAAATTTATTCTTGTTGGTAAAATTTGTTCTGCTAATAACTTTGGAATGATAGACCGATACGACTTTCTGATGAAACTCAAAGGGACAGCGATTGTCTCTAAGTTAAATCAGTCTGTGCATTCTTAAGTTATTCACAAAAGAACTGTTACCAACAGAAAAGAACTTTTGATCGTGACTACGTATTTCCCCACCCCTTTTCCTTCTTTTTCTTGTGTTTTATGCGTTGGTTCCTGAAGCTATATCAATTTGGATTTGAAACGCCGAACCCATTTTGTTTGCTATCTTCCACAAAAATAACGGAGGCTGATAACACGTAGGTACATCCAGATCCCTAGAAAAAGGTCGATATTAAAAAAAAAAAATAAGTTTTCGAAAGTCGCACAGTATGTGGAACATATGTTTTATATATTATGCGGCTTATCGTACCTAGAAGTGAGTCTGTGTGTACAGTGTACACATTTTGAGTGGTGTGAGAGCGCCGTGATCTGTTAGGGCGTAGTAAGAAGGTTGATGCCGTAGTCAGTTCAGCGCATAATTCATTTTTTTCGTGGTCCAATTCCACTTCACTTGTATGAGTGGTGGGTGGATGGGGGTGAGAAGACAGTGTTGGAATGGAACTGCAAGCATAACTAACACAGCACACACACCACCACATGTGAGGACGTTGGAAACGTCACAATGCATTACCATGAAGTAGAGTGAGGTATGTCTATGACAGTGTTTCACGTTCTAATGTTGCATCTTCCTTTATAACACATGGTATGTGTACGGTTTCTTGTTCATATATCGTCTTTGTCGATATGTGAGTGCAAACGTTACAAGCACGCCCCCTAGTTCTATTGACCATACTAGAAGGGTTTCGAGTATATGTGAAATGTGTTTCGTCGCGAACTTTGGAAGCTTCTCTCCATAGCCTTTTGTTTCACGTATTTCATAGATCGTCATATTAAAATTTGTGCTGCGTATTTCTTAGAGTGAACCTTGTATTACTGATCCTTTATGTATGTATACATAGGAAAGTTGTTACGTACTTGTACAAGACATTAGAATAGCTGCACAAATCATTCATAGAAATGAAAAAGTGGCAAGATTTCGCCAAATAGACACGATCACGGACAAGAATTTAAAAAGTAAGAAAGAAGACAGTAACATGGAGAAGCTAGGCTGCCATACTGACAAACATAGGTAACCAGTGTGACCAGATCATGAAGGCGGAGGGTCACTGAAGTATTAGGAGAAAACATCAAACGGTAGTGATAAGGAAGGGTGAGATAAGTAAATGAGAATCATAAAAATTCTAAAGGAGATCAGAGTGTTAGAAAGAGAGAAAATAATTAAATTAAAATTCTATTTAAAAATAAAAAAATAGTAATAATAATAATAATAATGAGAATAGTGAAAGTGATTGGAGAAAATAATATTTAAGTAAAACTGTCTGTAAACTTTATTTTATATGGGCCAGTCTAGTAACTTTTGACTTCGACCCGTCACGTTTGGACTATTTACAACCTAATTAAAATCCACAAACACCTATGTCCCTGCCGGGACTCGAACCTGGGACCTTCGAGTCGTTGGCCTAACACCTTAGACCGCACGGTTACCTGATCGGCGTAATTTAAGTATTTAAAATAAATAATGAATTCATGACTACTCATTCTTAAGGTAATAAAGTTCATATTGTATAGGGCCTACCACGTCATATGGATGTTTCAGTGGCCTATTCTTTACAATGTTATAATAAAAATGTATTATTTAATTTCAGAAAAGTTGGCGTCAGATCACGCAGAAAAAGTTCGCGCCGCAGAAATAAGACAGCAGCAGCTTCTTAAAGAGAGACAAGAAACTTTTAGTAAAGCCTTTGAAGAGGAAATGGAACAGTATAAAAGTTCTGGAAAGATTGCAAGTAAGTAATGGTGGAGCAGTATACATTGTTTAATTATCTATATATATATATATAAAGGGAACCAAGAAAGTTTTGTCGCTTTTTGTGGAGGTCTGTGTTCAGTTGGCCCTCACACCGTGAGTTGAATGCGAATGGAGATCAGGCGAAGGTCAATTGTGAGTGTGGGTATAGCCAACATACTATCTGGTTGTGGCAGTTCAGTTACACCGTGAACGTGCGGAAGGACAGAGTGTGAACATGGGACCTCCACAGAGCGTCATAAGGACGTATATGCTGTACGAGTTCGAACTGGGGTCAAACGCAGCTGCAGCGGGGCGGAAGTTATGCCAGGCCTTTGGTGAGGGTGTCGTGACTACGCGGACAGCGGAGCGGTGGTTTACCAAGTTTAAGGACAGTGACGAAACACTCGAAGACGCACCACGTGCAGGAAGACCAACACAGGTACCAAATGAAGATCTTCAGGCAGCAATTGAGGCAAACAGTGGCCGGACATGTGAGGAACTGGGACTACAATTCAGTGTGAGTGGAGAAACCATTCGGCAGCACCTCCATAAACTTGGGAAGCACTACAAGTTGGGTCCCACATGATTTGACTCCGGGCCAGAAGGCAACGCGAGCAGACACCTGTGTTTCTTTGCTGTCTCGTCTGAGGAAGGAGCCATTTCTGGACAGGGTGTTGACATGTGATGAGAAGTGGTCCTGTACGAAGCTCCACGGCGCCGTCGTCATTGGTTAGCATCCCATGAACCGGTTCCAAAACAGCCAAAACCAGCACTGCACCAGAAGAAGGTCCTCCTGTGTGTTTGGTGGACTGCTCGCGGCATCATGCATCGGGAACTGCTACCAGATGGTCAGAGCATCAATGCAACTGTGTACTGTTAGCAGTTGAGCCGTGTTCAAGAAAAACTCAAAACTCTGGAGCCAGCACTTCTGAATCGCAAAGGGGTCCTCCTGTTACAGGACAATGCTAAGCCCCACGTGGCTAGGATGACCCGGGACACCATTCTACGCCTTGGATGGGAAACACTATTGCATCCGCCATACTCCCCGAACATTGTACCATCCGATTTTCACCAGTTCCATTCCTTGGACAATCACCTTAGAGGACGCCAGTTCAAATCCCTAGTAGAGGTGCAAAATGCACTTGATACCTTCTTCGCTTCACGGCCCACCAAGTTCTACCGCGATGGAATCCATGGCCTTCCAGAACGTTGGCAGAAGGTTGTCGATGCTGATGGAGACTATTTTTTATCTTCCAGGTACGTCTTAAGTGACATATCGATGTTCGAAGGTGGTGGGTGAAAAAGCGACAGAACTTTCTTGCTTACCTTTATATATAAAACCTAATGTCTGTGAACACAATATGAACACAATTTGAACACAATATGAATCTAAATGCGTGCATTGATTTCCACCAAATTCGTGCTCCTTGGGTTCAGGCTCAGGAGCTAAAAGTATTTTAAGTTACCGGAAGTGACTGTGCCACGAACTAATTAATAAAAACAGTAACAGTAATACATTGTTTCCATTTTTAAGTCAGAAATAAATAGTTGAGATTTTTAAATTCAAATTTCTATTATTGTAAACAAAAAATTTTTAGATTCAGTGAAGCAGATTAAATTTGATGTTCTTAATAATTTAATGTTGCAAGAAAAGTAGTAATAGTAGTAGTAGCGGTAATAATAATAATAATAATAATATGATTATAAGTGTTGCCAACGTATTTTATTCACCCCGCACCAACGGACGGATATTTTGGCTAGTATGAACTCAAAATAGTTATATTTTGCACGCACGGAGAATAATTATTAAAAAAATACGTAGCTTGGAAATTTAGTTCTTGTTCTTTCTTTCATGATAACAATGCCCTCGGTAAGTGCTTTTCTCCTTCCTATTGAATCGCTTCTTCAGGCGAACATTGAATTTATTGTGTTGAAATGTGTCTTTTGGATGGATACGGGTATTTGAAAATTTAAAAAAAAATGGAACAGAGTAAGTATATTAGAAATAAGATGAAAGATTGTGTGAAGTGTTAAATCGCTACGTTAAACTTCCTCTGTTCCATTTTATTTACATTTTCAAATACACGTATCCATCCATCCAAACGACACATTTCAACACAATAAATTTTTTGTTCACCAGAAGAAGCGTTCCAATAAGAAGGAGGGAATTATTACCATTAAAGAAAGGACAACAGGAACTAAATTTCCAAACTACGTATTTTTCATATGAAATCATCTGATTGTTGTTGGCTCTGTGACAGTTTATTTTACGATAGTAATTAAAAAATAATAATAATAATAAATAATAACACTTTACCGTTGTAAATAAACATGATTTTATTTACTTACAAAACGTTTCACAGTTGTAAGTGCACACCTTCCTCTACTTTTTGAGATAGTACCATTGTTTCTGTAAAGATTTCTCTGGACGCAACATTGCTACGTGGGTTTTTTTTTATGATACAGAACTCACCCTATTGGGATCCAGGAATAACTCCAAAATGGAACTCTTAACAAATTCTTAGGCTTATCGAAGAACATTACGTCGTCTTTCTCAGGCGATGAACAGCATTGGAAAAGGACAGTGGATAAGTTAAGAAGACATCCCTGACTATATCTGCTTTAAAAAAATCCGATAAAACAGAACATAGTGCGTAGTAAAATGTTCTAAAAATTCGCGTGTGTACAAACCACATTGACAGATCTGGGTGCCATGGTGTAAATGTCAAACTTATTTCCGAACGTGAGACTAATCAATAAATATTCTGTTCCGTAGTGATGTAAATCTGTTTCTTCATTATATAATCAAAGTTGAACTTCATGCGAAAACAATACTTCAAACGGGTTGAATAATACGTCTTTGTGACATAGAATAGTAACATCCTTTTACTGACCATCACTAAAAGTCACTTTTTATAATTTGTTCATATCAGTATTCCGCGAAAATCGTGACAGTTTTACCGCTATGGATAACACGAGTGGCGATTCATCGTGAATTTGTGCGTTAGATTTAATAATGGTGACGCGCTGTTAAGAACACTGTCGCTGACTAATTCAAAGAAGTCTCTTCAGATTTGAATTTTGAAAGGTGGAATATTATTACGTCTGATGATAATAATGATGGGTAGTTTTCCATTGAAAAAAAAAAAAGTATTTTGGGGCCATTTTAATAACTAATGACGTCGGCCAGTCTCGATTATTTTGTTCACTTTCTAGAGTTCATAAACTTCCATCCGTTAGCCAGCATTCGTACCCAGAACTTTGGAGACGCTGGCCTGACACCTCAGATCACACGTGTAACGTGGTCGGCTGGTCTTTCATCTGATAAAGTTTGCGTCTTAAAACGGAACTTACAGATTATATTGGCCTTCCAAACACTTATATCCCTAACGGGTATCGAACCCGTGAACCTCTTGCCAAATGGAACACGCATTTTAGGTCTGCGCAGTCTTTATATCGAAAGTTTAATAATATAAAGGATTATTAATAATCCGACGCCATATACAGTAATATCTCCTACCTCTTAGAGTTATAATATAAGGTCTTTAGGCAACTATGACTCAGGCCTTCAGCAAACTGAGGTTACTTTTTCTGAAGTGAAGGTTCAGTTGGGTTTTGCTGGGTTGCGTTGTCTTTACGAATGTGTGTTTACTGTAATCCTACTAAACATCACGAAAATCTCGTAAACATCTGTTATGATACACTTGTTGGAGGAGAGACTAGCAGATTTGTGATACGGATAGTCTGAAAGTATTGAAAATGTAATATTGATTTCGAGGAACAGGCTGAGACGCTTTTGTCGGTTTCGAGTATACTGAGGTCATTCGTTCTCACAGGCAGTTAGCAGTTATTTCCCAACTCCATAATCTGCAATAGAGGACCTGGCTGCTTAATTCTCCACAGTTTGCACTTAGTGAGGAGTATCATGCTGCAGACTTGAGGTGCACTTAGTACGCAGATACACTAGGCCTTGAAATAGGAGAGCTATAGTTTAAGAGCGAAGTAACTTCAAATTTACAAGAAATTCGTTTCAACCAGTAGGCAGAAACATAAATGGCATCTTTGTTACAAAATTCTAGTG
>JAGDQP010026669.1:11393-25698 GCA_022664845.1 Lepisma saccharinum
CATACCGCATTTTTTACTGTATTTTTTTTTTTTTTTTTTTTAATAATTCACTAAAACAAACTTATCCCCAATTCTCTTGCACCAAATTATTTTATTAAATTGGCCAACGAACTTCTGAAGCGTTCGAAGGTAAATTTCTTTTAAGTTTGATTCCGATTTCAGTTCCTAACGTAACAAAGACAGGGCTTCAGAATCATTTTGATTATTATGTACGAGGTAATATCAAATAGTTCCAAGTCAAGTTCAATGAATTGGCACCAGAGCGCGACAGGAGAATGCTACCGAGCCACCGTAGCTCAGTGGTAGAGCGTTGGCGTAGCATTCAGGAGGTCGTGGGTTCGATCCCAGCGGCCGACCATTCTGACTTGAGGTATTTCCAAGATTTTTTCCTCGGTCACACCAGGCAAATGCCGGGATGGCACCTTCAACATAGCACTGGCTGACACCTTCCCAAATCCTTTCCCCTACCCGGCCTGAGCCTTAGATGTCTAAAGGCCATAAATAAAATTCAAATTATAAATTTGACAGGGAAATGCTCGCGTAGTGAACAGGATCTTCATCAGTCGTTCATCCTGTTAAGTTTTTGCGCGACCACATGCCGAATACAGTAACCATTTTACGATGGACCAGAAACTCGAGCAGAGGGTGAAGGTCAAAATCTACGTCAAACTGGGCTATCGGCGTATGCAGAAGAACATTGGGCGCAAGACAAATCCATCAGGACAGTGCACCCACTCATACAGCGCTCGAAACTCCTGAAGTTCGCGGCAGCAATATGATGATCACTTCACACACACTCCTCCACTACTCGCCAGATTTTGCGCCTTGCGGCTTCTTCCTCTTCATGAAGATGAAACTGGAGCTGAAGGGTCGCTATTTTGAGGCTCCTGAGATTCAATGCGAATAGCGGCTGCTGAACGCGGTGCTTAATGAAACTGACTTCCCGGGAGTTTTCCAACGGCAGTAAGGGCACTGATTGCAATTACTTTTAAGAAGATGGTGGTCAGTTGTAACTCATCATGTTCTTTTCTGTACATATATAGGCTTAATCTCAGAACTTTGGGGTGGTTCAATTATTACGTAAGTACATCATTAGTCATTTTAAACTCCCATTCCTCCTTGTAAGCAAAAATAAGCAGATACCTGATCCCTCCCTTTGTGCTTACGTAAGACTTACATTTTTAACCGTTACTTCATAGTCCAAAAAGCTGTTGAATACACTAATATGTTTTAAGTAAATCATACGCAAGCATTGATCAGTCCCTCTCTTGAATGCTTACGTAATACTTAAACAACTTACTTTTGATACAGCCTTGTATTTGTTAGTTCAAGTAAGGGTTTAATCGTATATGCATCTTCAATAAGTATTCAAAGGCCAATATTAATATTCCTACCTATTTATTACATGTGACATATTCATAACCCGAAGCAGTAGTCAAGACAACATAGCATTATTATCATACATCATTCATATTCCATTGTTATCCCCAACAGTATTTTCCCTATTTTTAACTTGTAGAGTATCTTAGTGTTTGCTTTGTTTTCACTCATATTTCCTTGTATCTCTGTTTCAGAAGTAAATATTCCCAAGAAGAAATTAGAATCTGGCCCTTCGTTAGAAGAAGTGACGTTGGATGAAGATCCGTCAGTGTTAGACGAATTCCTGAAAGATACGGTGGCTGATGACGGGAATGCTTCAAGTGAGAAAGAATGTGATACTTCTATGGAAGAGGTCAACTTAAATACTTCGAAAGACAGTGAGAAGAAGAATGATAAAACATAAGTCCGAATGATACCTAAAGAACTTGAACTTGTAATACTGTATATAATGTGTGTATATAAGTTGTATTTGTGTGATAAGTGTTCATTGTTACTAAGTCACTAATAAGAGGGACATACGATTGAATTAAGGAAGATTAAAATAAATAAATAAATAAATAAATAAGCAGTTTACGATGTAATATGTAAGACCGTACTTTTAAAGGTGTGCAAGCGTCGCCGATGTAAGGATGATAGTCACAATCGAATTACTGTTTAAATTGCGAAAGTCGCTTCTTTTTTGTCACTTGTAGAACATGATATCTGTACCTTAGAGGTAAACTCCAATATGTCACTTTTTTACTAAACTCGAGCTAAATAAATAGTGCTGTAGATTTGTGCTCACTTTTCTTGAAGGTAGGTATACACAACTATGTCATTGCCTGTTTTGTAACAGAATTAGCAATAGATAATACAACACTATGTCGAAAAGAAAATGAATTAAACCACACTATAAAGGCGTAATGTTCTTAATCTCAAATAAACTAATTTTGTGACATGGTGCAGTTTACCTCGGAGGTACAGATATGCTTCTTTTACTTAGGTAGTTGAGGTCATGAATGAAAAATGGCTCCGAAAACTAGCAAAATTCAGCCAGTGATAACGAATAATTGGAATGGGATAGCAGATTTATCATTGTGAGTACAGCGAGTTTTTTCTGGATTACGAGGTCCATCAATTTGAAATGTATACTCATTCATAGAAAATGGCCAATGGTTTTTAAGTCCAAAGATAAGATAAAATGAATTATATGGGCGGTACATTAAGTCCAAAGAGTTGTATAATTCCAGTACTATATTCAACACAAAAATTTGTGTTGGATTACAAATTTTTACATTACATTTTAATGTATCGAACCTGTGATCCATCTTTCTTCCCACTTGCTGAGTTCTTTCAACTGTTTGCTTGTTGACAGCGCTTGTTCAGTGCAGATGATTTGTATATCCTATTGATTACTTGTGCCAGAGCTTCCCAAGATTTTAAAGGAAACCTCTCTTCTCGTTTCCTGTGTATTCTTTTCATATCACGTCGCCTTGATTTTTGCGAAGAGGACGTACGCGTTGTAAGCTGATATAACTACAATGTTACAGAATATAGTGACAGGCAGTCCTTTAGTTGCATTAAATCCAATATGATTTGTAGTTTCTTTGCATCTGAATTACTCACTTTAATTATCTGGGTGTGTTCCTCTTAGTACAAGTACACATCTGTTCTTTTTAGGAATATACGACATCGAAGGTGAATACAGAAGTGTACTTAAGAAGATCGTTTACTTGTAGCAGCTGAGGTAGAATAGAGGATTTATTTTTCGGATTGGTCCCGATAATAGTAATGTTCTCCAGTTTTTCTGCTAGTTGATTAGGACGTGGAAAAGTTACCACACGATATGCTGAGTCCCTTCGAACCACTACATAACTCCAATACAACCTTCATTACTTGGTTCCATTTAGGACCACTTTCAGATATTCTCCCAATGTAAGCACTAATATTATACACGTAACTTGTTTCTGTTTCTGCAATTAAGACTTTTAAGATTCCTCCAGAGAAAGTATTCTGCACTCTACTGAAAATCTTCCATCATGAGAATCTTCTTTGTCTGTTGTCACAAAAACCCGAAATTCTAATATTTCGCTGGTTTACTAGGTCTATATACTAGAAAGCGACATTTGCCTCGGAAACCCAACAATTGTTCATCTATTTAAAGAAAAACGACAGGGTTACCTGGCAATGGCAGAACTTATACTCATTTATTCCATACAATGTGCATTGTTTGAAACGTGTTCTGTACAATCAAAAATAAAAGGTTGTTGGGTTTACTGGTTAATTGTTTGGACCCGCACGTCATCTATTCGGTCAGGAAGTCGTATCCTTGTTTGGGCGTTGTTACCCACCCTTCACTCATCACTAACCCTATATGTATGTCTCTTGTTTATTTTCCTTACCTGACGCCACAATAGGAGTTTCTAAGTACTAATTACTTTCTTTACTGAGATACCACCTAGAACATACACAATATAGAAAAACAATATAAAATTACACAATAGCTAATATATTTTAGAGATAACTAGAAATGTTAGTTACATAAAATTATATTGGGTTAATTCAATACTTTGTTACATATTTTTAGTGCCCGTTTACCTTTTATTCTTTACTTTGCTGTGCTGATCGCAGAATACCGAATTCGCGTGCCCGAGCGCGTTCACGATAAAAGGATACTACAAGGAAGTTTATTGTCTCTTCCAGATCCAATTGCGATGATTTTCTGCACTGGCTCGCTGTTTCATTGTTGTCAATTACAATTTGTCACGTAGACATTTCTTATCGCTTATCGTGACATTTTTAACTTTCCCAAAACACTTCCTAGGGATAGTGGTGGTAGTATCGGTGGCCTCCATTCGGGCCGCGGATAAAACAAACCAAACTGAAATGGTCTCCTTACTACACTGTCCACAAAACTACGTAAAACTATTGAAAGTGTTGACTTGACGTATGTACAATAAATTTTAAGCAATATTGTCACATGCCGTAGCTGGACATACTTTTCCCTCCCATACTGGGAGGCAAAGTGACATGATGTTAGTTCTTTGGGCACCACATTGCGAGTGCTCTGCGCGGGTTCTTGTCGCTGCTTGTAAACTCTTGCAGAACAAGAAACATCCTGTGGTTACTACGTTCTTGTCAGGGCGGGAGAGGCTGAACCAGGAGGAAAAACAGGTAATCCCGTATCATAAAGTTCAAAGCATCAACGTGGCACATTGTAAATTTTAAGCTCCCGTCGCTATTGACAAGCAGGTAACTTTCTTCTCTCTCTTCGTCGCCACAAAAAAAGTAGACCATCGTTTCTTGTTAATCATTGCACCAAAGAAACGCAATTTCTTGTTGCTGAGAAGAAAATTATCTCGCTTCTAAAATGACTAACTCTTGTTTTCCAAGCTCGAGTCTATGAACCCTTAGGCTGATCCTACACTGCCGTGTACGGCCCATAAACAGCATCTGTTCGGTCATAAAACGAAGAACACGAAATTATCCTGAATCTCTTCAATGGCATAGATATACGAAATATAGTGTTATGTATTCTAGCAGTAACGTTGATGATCTCGCAGATCGTACTAACAATAATAAAATGTCAGTGGTATAACCTCCCCAATAATTCTTCATTGACCGCCCTTTCCTTCCCAAAGCACTTGCTTGATTCTGTTTGACTTGAAGACGCATGCTGATAACATATATTCGATATCTGCAGCATCCAGTTCATTTCACTGTTCTCCGTGTACATTGCGACCTTGTTGGTTTGTATATTTCATGATAGTATTTCGATTGGCTGGTGAGAGAAACAGCAGAAATGCAGAGTACTTCTCGAGACGTTGCATATATTATTGGATGGAGTTAATGTGGATGTTCTATACTAGCTCGGTCTTCCACCAAGACGTGACTGAATTGATTTCTCCTTTCAAAACATCTGCTGCTTGACTGATGTTACAGTAGCACTATCATAATCATCGTTGGCCATAGAGATCTTTTCTTCTGATATATGATGTGCTTCTGACATTGGTCTTCATCGGCAGAAACTTCCAGCAGCATATCGTCGTCGGAACTGCAAAACCCCCTGTGAGACAAAGTATGTATTTTTCAGGAAGGACAAAAAATCTGTTTCTGGAATACAATTTAGGTACTAAAAGTTGCTATATCTCAAAAAAGTAGAAGTTATTTTCACATGATTTTTTTCTATAGTATGCACAGTACACGGAACTATAAACTGGTAGAAAAAACATTAAATCTTAAAAAATGCTATGCAGTTCCGACGCGATATGCATTTCTCCTTCTGATAATAGCGGTCGTTATTCTTAATTCTGGAGTAAACTTAAGTCGAGGCGAAGTAACCGTAGTATAAAGCAATTGACAATAACAAGGACTGATCTATACAAGATTGGTAAACGTTAACAAGAAACTTGCCTTAACATTTTCCTTAATATACATTCAAGGGAACGTATGATCCAGACAATGGGACCTCTTCATGAAACGCTCTCCTGCTCATATCATCTTAATACATATAAACAAACATTCAACTTCAGACAATTCTGTCCTTTGAATTGTCGCATCAATTTATACACATTCCGTAATGTTAGCCTCTTCTCAGGACGTTATTCCTTACAGATGAAATTCTTCGAACTATCAAAAACAATCCTTGTTGTTTTATAAATTATCTGTAAAACAAGTGAAGATACTTAATTATCTGGAATGATCGTTCGTTGACCAAGTTCTATGTAAAAACATATAACCGAGAGGTTAGTTCATATTACTACAAATTCAAGACTAGAACGTAATTTTACATCAACGCTTTACAAACATGCAAAGACAAAGAATGATGGAAACAAGGTTTCTAAATCGTACTTTGTCTCGTTGAAATAAATTTTGGCATAAACGTAATACAAGATTGGAGAAATTGTATATCAAGCAGGGTGTATTGTAGTTTACATTTATGTAAAAATTTCTTAGGCCATTACAATAGTTTTATTTCGTACATGTTGGCAGTTCAAGTTGATACAAATCCCTGTAGAAATGTGCACAAAGAATAGTTATAATTCGAAATAGAAAACGTAAAATTAGACAATGAAAGCAATTTTCAATTCTTCAACTTAGAAATATGTAAATTGATCAAGAGATCATGAAGGAGAAAAAGTACCAAATCATTTCCAAGAAATTAAACTGAAGAAGTATTAATACGTACCTTTCTAATTAACAATCTTTTTGTCCTGCATTAACGAAAAAAAACTTCTCAGGAAGCAGGTTTTGTCCTTCTCCGAAAGACCTTCTCAGATTGACAAATTTACTGTGTAAATGTGGTTGTATGTATAGGTGCATTTGAAAATATGATTAAAATTAGAAAAGTGGGTGGAAAAATGTGTAAGATGTTGAATTGCGAAATTTCGACGTCTCTATGTTTCGGAAATATACAGCTGAACCAATTCCGTGTTGTCCAGTTCAGTTGGTCTATCTCTAACAGATGAGTCACATTCCTTCACGTGGACATCACTTTAGAAAACAACACCCTCAGTACTTCCCGTTCACATAAAACCTACCAACACCATGTAGTATTTACACTACTCAAGTTCCTACCTTGACCACACCAAGAAGCGATTCCTTTCTCCCTTGCCCTCAGAGGGCAACGCCTGAATTCCACCACCTCTGCTGCTGAAACTTACAACCAACGCCTCCAGGAACCGTGGCTACCCATCTAACCTTGTAACCAAGCAGATTCGCCGTGCATCCTCACACATTCAACCCACTCAAACTCCCAACCCGCCGGCTCTAATCACCCAGTTCCATCCTAAATTAAATCCTACACTCCAAACAGGTCAAACAAATCCTACACTCTAATCTCCACATTCTCCAATCTGACCCAGACACAAGATCAGTATTCCCCACCAAACCGAGATTAGTTTTTCAGCATCCACCTAATCTTAGAAACATCTTAGTCTGTACGAATCCTTCCTCGCCACCACTGCAAACCGGCGCCCATGCATGCATAAGACCTGCTCCATTTTCATCACTTCTCCCACAGTCACTATCAATACTGCTAATGGCCGGTACACTAAATCCCAAGGGTACATGCCTCACCTCTAATGTTATATACATCCTAACCTGCAAGTTCTGCGATGCCTTTTATGTGGGGCGAAACAGGTGGTGCTCTGAATTTTCGTATTAACAACCATCGTGACTTTTGCATTATCAACAAACGCGATGCCCCAGTCTCCTTACACACCAAGTCCCACAATACCAATTTTGATCCTGGTTGCCATAATCCACATTTTACTCCCTACGACCAGCACCTCAACACGCCATCTATGGGAGGGCGCCTTTATTCATGGTTTAAGCACGAAAATGTATCCTGGACTTATCCGTCATTAACTCTAACCCGTTTTCTCTGCATTTTCAACACTTTTCCTTCCACATCCTATCCCGAACTTACACGTTGTACAGTTGTCAATTGTTCCACGCGCCATACAGCAATCAACTCTTTTCCAAACGATGCGCCGTCCGCTACGTTTGGTCCTAGTCTTTTGTTTCATCCACGTATGTGCGTCTCTTCTTTACATCAAATCTATGGTATTAATACCGAAATATCGCAAGTACGGTACATATTAATATTGTGTGTATGTTCGCCTATGGAAAAGAGCCATTTCTTATCATAAATTTACTACTACGGTGGTTGGTCAAAGTCTTCGGCATTTTCATATTTGAAGTAAGCTCGACATTAGTACAGAACTCTGAATAATATCTAACGTGTAAGTCTATGATGTGCCTTCCGGAACGCAGACGACGACTACTAGTAGTCCTTCGTAATTAAATAGAATTGTAAAAATTTCCAAGAGTAGAAGTTTTGTTATGGAATAAAAGGTGTTTCCTGTGTGGTGAGTACAAGGAGCTCCACATATTCTCGATCTGCGGTACGAAGTGAGATGGAATGATCAGTTGCGCGCTCGACCGCCTTTACCTCCCAAGGTGCCCAGGAATACCAAGGACACACTGGTACCCAATTTGATAGCAGGCTGAATGCACCTCAGAGCGCCAAGCATGGGAACACTGCGAGAAATGGGGATCGAACCCGGGCCGCCCGATTCGTAGTCAGATGCGCTACCGCCTGAGCCACGGCTTGTATGCACGAGGGTGGAATCATACTGAACAATTTTCTTGCATACTGCTTCCTCCTATTCATTCGTGAGATAATGAGGAATCCATTTTGTTAAGTTCCGTATATTTCAGTATTGATGATAGTTTTATATTACCAACGCTGGTGCTTCTTGGAATTCATCATTTGAAGAACAGTGTAGTGATTTCCTTCCCCCATCATTTCACTGCTTCTCTCCACAGCTTCCTGAGACCGTCCAGACTAGGAGCCATGTCAAATCATTGGTATCTTTACCAACAGTTATAAAAGAGCACATGGTGTCACCATGAAGTGCTCGAGAATTTTCTTCGCTCCACTACTTACAGTGAGTGAAAATTTCGGTTTTCTTTAGAGAAATTCATGTTTACTACCCAGTTGCTGAAATAATATGTTTCCACAAAGTGTTAGTTTGGGTTTAAGCATGTGGATAACTCGAAAAGATCCATTGTTGCAATGCTTAGCACATTGTCTTAGTATTATTCAAAAGTACGAAGACCACATTCAAACTAATTCAGTACTTCTTAATACGAAACCCAATCAGAAGCGGAATATTGTGAACAATAGGTAATAACGGTACTGGGTTCCCTTATTTGCGATTTTTCAAGTTTCAGTATATTAAATGCTGATGTGTCGCATCTTGTGCTCGTTGAACTTTATTATATTTGTTACTTTTTTCCCCCTAACATAAAATGTAATTTCGACTTACGTAAAAAGAATGTAATATACGTCTATTATGTAAATATTTTTTGCATTAAAAATATTTTATCCATATTATTTTGTTGTTAAAAATATATTATTCATTTTGCACAAATACATTGTGGGTGGATATTAAAAGATGCAACAATTGGTGGCAGAAAATCGAATCTCAGTCTCCCAAAGTCCCATACGCCACACACAAACAAGTGTTGTTGGAAGGTATCGACTAGACTAGCTTAGAGCCGTCGGAACAGTCTTGATTGGTGCAGTGATTCAGTGTTACCAACCTTTTTCTGAAAGTCCATTGTTCAGAATGCTTCAATTTCGTTAGACCTAACTACACCGAACTTGACATAAACATTATTGGACAGAATAGGAAAATACTTGGGGTATTCACATCCTCAAGAATCCCACTTGGCAACCTAATTTCTATTCAATTTAATTTTTCATATTGCTTCCATTATGTTGCACGTAGCAGTACGAATACATTATTCGTCACATCAGAAATATATTGTGGGTGTTCCTGTCTCCAAGCACGCCGTTGTAAGCAGTTCCAACTCTAACTGTTCTGCCGCCCTGGGAAGTACTGTCAGGACCCGCCCCTTTAATCCTCAGAGTTCAGACCCAAGGTTATTCCAGTACTAAGGTTGCGCCGTAAGGGGAGTCCAGCGGCTGTTGTCTGTAGCGTCACTGTGATGGAACCACGGTCGGCTGGCGGATGGAGCGAGCGAGTTCAGTTACGGAAGGAAAGATCGGGTAAATTAGTAGCCACAGAACATTAATAGACAGGATGTTTATGTTGACATCCAGTATTTTGTTCGTAGTTTACTGGCTTAAAATACGCATAGGTAAAGCAAGTATTTGAAATCACTCGCCTTATATACAACAAAACAGATACGTACGTGATAGATTTCTGCCACTTAATTTCAATGTATTTTCTTTCTTTTTGATTTCAAGTTATGTGGTTGGTTCATCATTAAGAAAAGGAGCATATAACACAGATGTAGAACCTTCAACAACTATAGGTATTGAATAACAATACAAACCAAATGAAAATCAAATAACGTAGAAGTATCAAAAAACGCCATAAAACAATGGATTAAAGAAAACAAAATACACAGAAATTAAAAATCAATATGTCGAAATATAAACAATTAGTTCTTGACAAATAAAATGCAGTGATTAAGAAAACTATTTTGGGTAACACAGTTCTCATAAAGTACATATTTACGTATTGGATTTTATCTACTTCAATGACTTTTTTTTTTTTTTTTTTTAGAATGATGCGTGAATTTGCATTCGCGCTTATCTATTAAGAAAACTTATTCTAATGAAAGTTCTCGTTCTCACATTCAACTGTACTGCTTTTCCATATAGATAAGGAAATTTCCTTTCTAATAGGAACCGAAGAAATTGTATAATTTTCGGACATTCTGCCAAATTATTGCCATGAAAGTCTGAAATTTTCTTCAAATAACTTGATTATATTAAGAAATTTATCAGTTGGTACAGTCAGTCCACCTCGTGACAGTAGTTGTATCCAATCCAAATTCGATGGGAAATCTTCGCCAATTTTTTCTGGTAAACGTAAACTGTTGTATTTCTTACACTTAAAGGCAATATAGCCAGCAAGGTACTTCAGGCCTTCTGAAGAGAGATCAATATGAAGTTCTCTTCCCTACAAGTCGATATGTCTTTTTCGAATATACTGTCTAATAGATACTGCGTTAGAAAGTATTCACCCTCAGCGCCTTTTTGTACACAATTACCATCTGAGAGAGGCATATTTTTGGAATTTGAACTTATTAATAGAAGTCGAATCGTGCTCTTGACATCCACTGGCAATGGATCGTCATAACAATGACCAAGACCTCGAATTTGCGAGAAAAGTTTTGCAAGATTTTGGTTTAGTTTCGTGGTCAAAATATATGATTTGAGGTACTCATGCAAACCTTTCAAAGATGCTAAACACATGAGGAATCCCTTCTGAAATGGCAATGGTTTTTTTTTTTCAACAACTCGCATATTAAGACAAGTGTTTTTGAACTCCTTAAGCATTTTCCAAAACCACATTTAATGCCGTTGCCATCAGGAATACGTGAATTAAAAATGTCGAAAACGTTATTTATTAATTCAAAGAAATGGCTTTCTTCAATGTCATTAAGCGTTACTTCTAAAGCTTTAGCAGTAGTTCTGGAAAATAACTGTACAGCCAAAACTACCCTTTGCCTTTCACGTCCTTTACAGCAAATATACATAGATGCTACCTTAAGCAAAATCTTAATTTCTCCAGAATTATCCAGAAGAAACTGTTCTATTTTCTTTTATCAACACACTTACCACTTGGTAAAATTATTCCACTGTTTAAATAGTGCTTTCTTAGCATTTTGATTAAGTGGGGGATGTCAACAAAAACAAACACATGTCTGGAACTATTCTGACGGGTTTGCAATGGCGATTTTGTATGTGACACACCAAGTTCAGAGCATATAATGCTATTTTTACCATCCATATCAGAAACAATTGCAACAATTTGTATGCCTATATTTTCTAATTCTATGATTAACTGCTTGAATAGCACTGCTGACATGTTTACATAAAAATAATAAAACACAGACTGTTTCCACTTCCCATTTTTTGCTGTCACTTATCACTATCCAAAATGCATTAAATTACATTTACATTTTGCCAGGTGAGCGTAACCTCCGCACCCAGTGGTGTGGGAAGCGCACGAAAGTTTTGCACGCAGATGTCATGACTCAGTAATAATAAAAGAGCACCAACTGAAATTTCGGAGGATGAGGACCCAAGAACAGTTTGTTATTTCACTGCATTTTTCAAATATAGATAAGAGAAAAGCTATTTTTATTTTAAAACATACAAACTAAACTACACTAGGATTCGATTCCGGGTTCTCCGTATTAGTTTTCCAACATACTACTAATACACCAAATTGGAATTAGAAGTCACCCGCTTGTAGTCTTATTTACGGTTAACGAGTAATGCGCCTGCGCGAGAATGGCCCCACCTTAATAGGACTTTCTGTATTGAGACACTACTCGAAAATACTAAAATATCACGAAATTAAGGCTTAAGTTGTTTCTTACTTTTCAGTCATTGATATAAATACGGTAGACGGATTGGCTGGCCCAATACAATTAATCTTTAAGCTGGGTCAACTTGACGCCGGTTTTCGATTAATCTTGCCTGGTGAATTAGGATTTACTTGCGTCTTATTGGTTGGCCTATGCCTGGGTGTGCGGAAGCAAAGAATGGATGAAGATCTAGCTAAGGAAGAGAGGAGGAATATTTAAAATATGATATTGTACGGAATGTGATATTCAGGTGTTTTTTAATCAATTACAACTACCAGGTACTCATGGCTTGGGCTGTCTTCCATTTCGGGTCGCTAGAAGTAGGGACTTGGAAGATGGCGTTCTTAGTGTAAGAAGTGTGACCAGTGATTTGTGAACAGAAATGGAAGTGTAATCTTCAAAGATCGTCAAAGTTCCATTCAACTGCTTCTGTGAGACAGATAAGTGGTGGTGGACAATTATAGTTAACATTTATCATAGATTTAGCTTGACAACCCTTTTCTTTAATCAAAAACAGAAGTAGGCTTAAAACTTCATTAAGTCTAACGTTAGGTAAAAGCATAAGTATATTCAAGACAAAGCATGACAGTGTCCATGCATGTCTATGTTATTATTATTTTGTTGTGTTTACTATATAACAAAGGTTTAACAATATTAGAAGCTAGAAGAGAGTACGGTCTTTTTACAGTTCTAAATGGGAATTCTCGTTACTCGCTGTATGGAACCGTTAATTTCAATCAAATTTTTGTGAATTGTGGTTACAACGGAGTCAAACTGTACAATATGTCTCCTAATAGAGGTTCCCCAAATAAAAACAAGAAATGATCTAAATCACAACCTTCTCCACCGGAATCAGTTTCAAGTCACAAAAAGGAAAACAAAGTGAATAATTCTGTACACTTCGAGGATGATAAAGAGTCTAGTGAAACTATTCCTAATTTTATGGCTCCAAATCCTCCTCTTTTGGAACAACAAGACAATGAAAAAGAAGTCAATGGCAATACAATGGATTTTTGTAACGACAACAGTATTGGCTTAAATATGCCTCAATTAAAACCGCAGTTACCGATCATCGACAATAACACTTTTGAGTCAGATTTGGTTATCTCTCAAGCTCAAAACAATAAACGAGCTAGGCTTAATAGAGAAGTTCAGATTACTGACCCTCCGGAACAATCATATCAAGGAACTGAGACATCATCAAAGTCCAATCACAATATAATGGAAAAAGCTAATGATTACTCATTGCCAGAGCTAACTACCTTCCCTCAAAACTATAGAGGAGACTGTATCATTATTGCCAGTGGCAAAAAAAATAACATTACAGGCATTGGTCGAATGCAACTTTGTAATAAGCTTAGAAAGCTTAATGTTCCCTTAACCGATTTAACAGTTACAGGCAAAAACAATTTACGTCTAAAATTTGCTAATGCGCAACAAGCAAATGCTTTCATAAACAACAAAACTCTATTAGATCTATTAGATATAACCATAAAAATTCCTCAATCGTTAATTTATAAACATGGTCTTGTTTATGGAATAGAACTGGGAATTTCGGATGAGGATATACTGGCGAGTATAGATCCTGGAGATCGTGTAGTCAAAGCGTTTAGGTTAACCAAAGCAATAAAACAACCTGACTCTTCCTTTATTAGAGTCCCAACTAAACTAATTCATTTAATTTTTCAGAGCAACATTCTCCCTTCATCCATCTTCATCTGTTTTACCCGTTTAACGGTAACCCCTAAAGTCAAAACTATTATACAATGTTAAAAGTGTTACAGATATCATCCCACTCAATTGTGTAGAGGAAAAGAGTTATGTCCCAATTGTGGCGATCCAAAACATGAATCAACTTGTAGTAAACCGTTAAAATGTATTAATTGTAAAATGAACCATTCTTCAACATACTCAAAATGTCCTTATCTTGAGTTGAGACGTGAAATGGAGCGTGAAGTTTCGCATTTTGGAATTTCATACCCTGAGGCGATGAAAAAACTAGCACGAAATTACCCTGAACTTACAC
>JAGDQP010026670.1:0-25698 GCA_022664845.1 Lepisma saccharinum
AAGGGGTAAACTCGTTAAGAAAAGGTTACCAGCCGATGTTAGGAATGATTAGAAATGAACGTGGAGATCTTCAGGCGGATCCGACTAAAATTGTCGATGTGTGGAAAAGTTATTTCGACAAACTTCTTAATGTACACAGCGGGGAACAAACAGAGGAATTTGAAATCCATACCGCAGAACCGTGGATTCCCGAACCTAGCGAGATCGAGATCGAAATGTCGGTTAAGAAATTGAAAAATTTCAAATCACCAGGAATAGACAATATTCCAGCCGAATTAATTAAAACAGGAGGAACGGCACTAATCAAGGAACTACATAAATTGATAAGTGCTATATGGAGAAAGGAGGAGCTCCCAAAGGAATGGAAAACATCAATAATTGTTCCGATTTACAAAAAAGGCGATAAGTCGGAATGCAATAACTACCGCGGAATCTCGTTACTTCCAACTTGTTACAAGGTATTAAGTAATATTCTGTTAACACGCCTAAATGTATACGTAGATGAAATAATTGGAGATCACCAATGTGGATTTAGAAGAAATAGATCCACGTTGGACCAGATTTTTGCTTTGAGACAAATTTTGGAGAAGAAATGGGAATACAATGGGACGGTTCATCAGCTATTCATTGATTTTAAGAAAGCATATGATTCTATCAAAAGGGAAAAGTTATACAGTATCCTGATACGATTTGGAATACCGAAAAAATTGGTCCAACTAGTGAAGATGTGTCTCAGCGACCCCATAAGCAGAGTACGGATAGGTAATAATATGTCAGATAGTTTCAAGATTCGCAACGGATTGAAACAAGGCGATGCCTTGTCACCACTACTGTTTAACTTCGCGTTAGAATATGCGATTTTAAAAATTAAAGGGGATAAAAAGGGACTATCATTGAATGGTTTGAATCAACTGTTTGTATACGCGGATGATGTAGATTTAATAGGGGACGATATAGATGCACTACAAAGCAACACCGATGTCTTAGTAGAAGCGTGCGATGAGATAGGTCTACAGGTAAACATAGATAAAACAAAATACATGGTAACAAGCCGAAGCACAGGGAATGAAGCAATTAAAAACATAAGAATTAGGGATGAGGTCATAGAGAAAGTAAACAAATTTAAATACTTGGGAGCATACGTAACAAGCAAAAATGAGGTCACGGAAGAAATAAAACGTCGCTTAGTATCGGGGAACGCATGTTTCTACTCAGTCCAAAAACTTCTAACATCGCGATTAATATCAAGGAAGTTGAAATTAAAAATATACAGAACGGTTATTCTGCCGGTAATACTTTACGGTTGCGAAAGTTGGAGTACGACCCTAGCAGATGAGTATAAATTACGTGTATTTGAAAATAAGGTTTTGAGAAAGATATATGGTCCGAAACGGGACGAGATGACTGGAGAGTGGAGGAGACTGCATAATGAAGAACTCCACGGACTGTACGATTCACCAGATGTTGTAAAAATAATGAAATCGAGACGACTAAGGTGGGCAGGGCATGTAGCTCGGATGGGGGAAAAACGAAGATTATATTCTATCCTGGTTGGAAGGCCCGATGGAAAGAGGCCATTGGGAAGACCGAGACGTCGTTGGGAGGACAATATTAGAAGAGATCTTCGAGAAGTAGGTGTTCGTGATGAAAACTGGCTTGATACTGCCCAGGATAGAATCCAATGGCGAACGTTTGTTACTGCGGCGATGAACTTGCGAGTTCCATAAGCCATAGAGTTAGTTAGTTAGTTAGGTACATTTGTTTACCGTATTCTCTTTGAGGTTATTGTAACTTATTCATTGGAAAAAAAAAAAAAAAACATTAACCCTGACCTAGACCTACATTTATTAGGAAGACCTAGTAGACTTAGTTAGAAGACCTCAAAGAGAATATAGAATACGGTAGTTGGTGTTTTTCTCCCGTAACACCACTATCTTATGTAAAAAGTGCCATAATCCGGTGTTTGACAGTTGTATGTGAGATTTCTTTTGTGTGTGTGTTATCGTCTTCCATGTGCGAAATAAAATGGTTTATCCTTGTATTCTACCATGCTTTCGTTATTGGTTTTTGCCATGAATTTCAGCTTGGGGCAGCGTGAAAGGAAATCAGAGTAGTGTAATCAGAGTCCTTGAATAGTTTTTATCAATTTTTAACTGTGTTTTCTTTTAAAATTCGTGTGTGTGTGTTTTCACTCCATTTGGAGGCTCTGGTAAATTCTTTGGCCAGAATCTTTGGACATTGAAATGTCCAAAATTGCCGTAAGATATATATTTAAGCGAAATCTATTTAAAAGTTATTCTCAGAAAAGAAAACTGGCAGCCATCCGACCATAGTGAAGTTTTCCGCAAGCACTTTGGGAAATTAAGTGAATCAAGACTTAGTAAAGTGAAGTGAAAGTTTAGTAAATTGGTCACTACGAGATCGGATGTGCATTTACATACTAAATCCCAAACCATGCTTCCAGCGTCCAAGAATATTCATGGTCAAAGCGACTATGAAACATTACACCCTCTAATCATAAATACTATACCTATATCGTTCTAGCGTAGAGTTAAATACTTTTATTGTGATATGGCTAACTTAACCACGTCAGTACACTGTTAAAAAGAAATATCCAAAATTGAGCAAAAAACATTTCAAACTGGCTCTGACTAAAATGTCATTCACTTTTGAGCAAGTAATATTGCTCATAAATGACAAAACTTTTCTCATAAAATGAAGAACTGTTTCATATTTGAGAAAAGTTTTCTCATTTTTGAGCACTATCACTTGCTAAAAATTGAATACAATTTAGTCGGAGTCAGTTTGAGTTTTTCTTCTTCTCAATGTTTTAAGAGTTTAGCAGAGATTTTCGTCTCTGTACGTACACATTAATGGCATAATAACATTCTCATCTTTGCCAGTTAAACTTTCTACCTCTAGGTCTAATGTTGGAACTTTCACGCTTTGACAACGATGATGTACTATATCCTGAACTTAGTGATTAACTAGTCAGATGATCACAGCATATTCAAAATGTCGACGTTCGTTTATTGTTCAATCCGATATTCATTCATCAGTTTTCGCTATACTTTAAAACAATTTTACAGCCCTGCTTACATGAACGTCGCAAGTTCCAAAACCCTATTCTCCTATACAAAGTGTTTAAAACAATGAATCAGGCTAACTTTTCTCACGCTTCCAGCAAATTATGGGCTTTCCACAAATTTGGAACAAGATCTCGCAAATCTTATGTACTTTAAATTCCACAGCATAATTAAATCTTTTCTCTCAATCCTTCACAGTAAGCTCTGCATGACGGAAACGCGTCACAGGGTTCTTTGGGTCAAGATTTGTCCCTCATCATAGCTTTTATGTGCCTGGAAACCGTCCTGAACCGGTGACAAAGAAAGTAGGGAGGAGTTTTATTTTTTCCTTGTTACAGACTATTGCGTTTGAACAGTGTTTCTATCAGGGGATGACTGAGACAGAGATTTTACTCCCCAGAGCACGAAAAATTCGACTCCTGGAAGATCCTAACTATAGTAATAGTATATGGAAATAGTATCATATTCCCAGGAAGGACAAATAATCGCCCACGTGTGTTCAAATAAAGGCCGACTAAAATAGTCGTGTGCTCTGAGGTGTTGTCAATATTCGATCATCAGATTGCCGGATCACAGTCCGTCTGTTCATTCGGATCAAGACCGAGTTAATGAGGTCAATTAGGGGCACGTTTAGGACCGAGCCACCTATGTCCAGGTTAGGCCGGTCGGCTTCAGAGCCCCTGTAAACTATGGAATAGCCGTCCACAGTGAAGCACAAACAGGGGTTCAATGACATTGTTCCGTAAAACGGTTATCTCATTAGATGTCGTACCATGCATTAAATCGAGCAGGGTGCACACAGAAAAACGCTTGATTGTGGTTGACAAAAAATCGTTCGAACGAATTTGATTGAAACCAGTGAAGAGAAAATTACAATGGTACAAAGCAAGACTCGAAGACAGGTCGGTCCATTGGCAGCTTGATGCCCTACCTTCATTAAAAAGCTTTGTTGTATGATTCCTCAATAGCCAAGCTAACAAATGCATTCGAAAATTCAGAATCGGCTGTTTTCTGACAATAACAGTCTTGTTTGGTCTATCTAACAAACAAGATATGTTTCAAACACATATATTTCTATGTTACTAATTCGTTTGTGGGACTCTCATGAAATATTTAGAAACAAGAAAAATTCTAACCACAGCAAAATAATCCAGAATGATGAACTGATGTTTTAAATTCTTTAATTCATAAGGAATTTTCTAATTAACGCTTCAAGCTTGTCTTGTTATATATAACAAACTAGTTCAACTCGGAGGTGTGTGGCCCTAAGTGAAATCAGTTCCATTAATCAGACGAAATAAAAAATAATCAGTACCGTATTTCATTATTCGAGTCTTTATTGAAAATTTTGTCTTTGGGTAAACTCTGGGAAGGCAACACGGGTTTGGTTTTCTCTTACACTAGCAATCCTGACGGACATTTTCCAAGGTGTTCGTAGCCCTACCTAAACGAATGCCGAGATGGTACAAAATACCTGGCCAACACCTTCCTCACCCTTACCACTGGAAGATTTTGGAACGATTTCTTCCCGAATACATATACACAAATCCTAAAGCAAATATCTATTCAGGCCATAATAATAAATTAAACAAATTAAAGTTAAAACTTTGAATTTCTTGATATAAAATCACCATGAGTTATAGAGCCGTGTTCGAATATGGTGCACACTCATAATGTTCGTAGCAAAATGACCGAAACAAAAATGTCCAAAGTCAAATATGTTAAAAGCAAAAAGTCCAAACTGATAAATGTCCAGAACAAAAATGTTCAGAGTCAAAAATGTCCAAAACAAAAATGTTCAAGGTAAACAATTTCAGAAGCAAAAATGTCCAAAGAAAAAAAATGTCCAAAAAAAAATGTCCAAAGCAAAGATGTCCAAAGTCAAAAATGTCCGAAGTTAAAAATTTCCAAAGTAAAAAATGTCCAGAATAAAAAAAAATATCCAAAGGAAATATGTCGACAGTGGAAAATGTTCGATACAAAAATGTATAAAGTAAAAAGATGTCCAAATCTCCAAAATGTTTAATACAAGGATGTCTAAAACAAAAGTGTAAACTGACGAATGTCCGACTGAAAATATGTTCCAATACAAATATCCTAAGTGAAAAATGGCCAAAGTAAGATTGTAAAAATATAAAATGCTCAATACGAAGAAACAGAAAAATAATATAAAATAAAGAAATAAAAATGCGTTCAAGTAAAAACAATCCAAGTATTGCCCTAACAGAAATCTTATTGGTGGAATTATAAAACAGAAGATAAAATACACTTCTTTGCACACTTTTGGTGCGGTAACTAGGCCTACAAAAAGCGTTATTGCAGTAATTTCGACTTAGATTGGTTCAAGTCGCATTGTTCTACATGTAAATGATGTATATTTCATCGTCTCAGGACTTAAAATCTCATTCACCTATACAAATGAAGGTGTGAAAACAAGCAAAAACACTTCTTATGCAGAATAATCACACCTCTGGAGTAGAAATTATTCTTAATAGATGCTACTATTATAGCAAATTCTCCTTATACAGATGTCAAAACATAACCCCGCAATTCCATTACACAATGCGCAAAGCATCTATAATAGTAAAGCATACAAATAAGGTAGTTTCGTTGTCTTAGCCTTGGCTGATTATATATACAATATTAGTTATAACCTCGTATATATCTATATTCATATTTACAAATAGATATATCCATATTATGTATACATATTTCTTTATATAAAGCTATCGTTAGATAGATTATTTTTGAATATTTATCCTAACTATGAAATATACTTCTTTTATTTCGTATCAAACCTCACCGTTTTCTTGTGTTTAAATATTCAGGAAGAGTTAACATCATTTTTCTTACCTCGACGCAGAAGGTTTCTACTTCCTCAAGTCTTCTCAAGCACTGCGAAAATTAAAACAATATCTGGCGCATGCCACAACAGATGGTGTGATCTGTTACGCAGCAACAATTAACGTCTGGCCAGAGACACTTCTTTTCTCCCCCATATTCATCGCGAGCAGATTTCCGGTTCTCATGCTCAAAAGATTTTCACCCTTCTCTGTCGGGTCAACGGGTTTAACCAAGGGCCCAAAGGTGAATTCCGTAATGTACAAAACATGTCAGTTTCGTCAAAATAATGACTTACATACGTCAATATCGCACCAGGTGCTGCCAGATCACTGACAAAATGGACTTCATCTACTAGTCTATAATTAATTACGCAATCTATATATTAGAGGAAGAGGGGAGGAGAAAACACATGGCCTGTTTCTTCCTTAAACTTCAAAGAAAGAAGTGGGAACTTTTCTCCACATCTGTCATTTGGTTTGGTTTGTCTTCATTTACCTTGTTCTCAGACAGCTTATTGAAAGCCTATGGTTCTGTGGTCTTGGAAGTAGAACTGAGGCAGGTACCGGGTTTGTGTCATCTTGACCGACGATTTCGCATATCTACCCATAGCACATAATGCATAATAGATATCTGAAAAAGGTATAGAGAGCCAGATAACGTCTAAGGTCTAATTTTAATAACTATTATACGGCTAGTAGACATTCAAGATTGATTTTGCAGCTTGCAACCTTTTTGTCAATTCGCGGATATCCATTATACGTCTATTAGATATACGTATGTTCCATACGGTACGTGTTTGTCTTTTATTCATTCAAGGCTTAACGGAATGCGCTTGTTCTTTGTTTGAGTGATTCAGCAGTTAGCAAACGGTGTTGAGGCAGTTGCCTGCTAATGGAAAGTTGTGTGGTAAAATATTTTTGATATGTGCTGGAAAAGCGACCAAAATAAAAGAATAATCTCCAAAAGAAAAACCATCAATCAGGTGAGTAATTATAATGTTATTCCTCAATGTTTTAACAGTATATGTGTTTATGTTTACGCCAACTTCGAGAAAATCATAGTAACCAAACCTAAAATAATTGAGTAGGAAACAGAACCTAAGTAATTAAGGATGTAATGTGTGTTGTCTTACCAAGCAATTTTCTTACCATTTTAAGACATCACCAAAAATTCTCGTTATCAGGGATATGGACGTAGAGGATAACAGAATTTTAGTATGAAGCATATTGTCTTTTAGCAATATCCTCATCATATATTCCTTGGGATAATTGATCACTTATTAACCAATTACCTGGTACAAAAGTCTCCTTAAGTAGGCCTCTCTGGAAACACCTAAAGAAAATACCCAACCTCGATGTTACAAATATAGGGTGTTCCTGAAGTTTCAACTCAAAAGAAAACATGTGAATTATTTTAAAAATTTAAAATAAAGCTTTTATTTCTAAAATTTCTTCTTTTCGTAAATATCAGAAAATCACAAAAAAATTGACAATCACGTTCCTGGGCAATATTCCTGACCCCAGGAGAAAAATAATTATCAAATAATAATTCGTCCATTAACAAAAACAACCTGTTAATATTTTCACCTTTTCTGAAGAAAGAAGAGTATTTGATTATACATACAAAGAAAAATTTAACTATCCAAGACAAGAAATTTTCTATGATCAAATCAAATAAATAACTTAAATACATACCTTGTCATTAGACAAAATATTCAAAACTTCCTTTTCGGTTTTCTTTCATTTAATTCGCAAACTATCATGAACCATTCTAAATAAAATTATATCACACCAAATTTTATTCGAACTATATTTCCAAAGGATACGACCTCTTACTTAAAAAGGATACTGCATGTTTCGCTAAATATGGTATTTTAGTATTTCCATAAAAAGAGGACAATCAGTCACAGAAACTTCACTGTTATTTTTCCAGAACAATTTTACTGTAAGGATTTTCCCTCACTATCCTCATTTCACTCTTTTCCATTCGTTCTTGTTAACCAGGAATTTCCGTTCCACAAAATCATGAAAATGGATTCGTGTGTGCATTCACAAATAAAAACGTTATTTCTATTAACACACAATATCTCCTGATATTAATCAGTTACGAGAAACAATTTCACCACTTTCAGAAATTCAGGGTTTCTTTTCCACTTCGAAACTTCACAATTCCTGTATACTTTAACTTTCGACGGAAAAACTTAACACAGAGTCCTCTCATACCAATGTAACTTAACACAGAGTCCTCTCATACCAATATAACTTAACACAGAGTCCTCTCATACCAAAGTTCTCAACCAAAACTCGCACATAAACCCAAGCATGGCTTGTGCCTCCTTTCACCTTCTTGTCTCGATTTCAAGCACCAATCATAAGGTTCCATTTAAACCAATTAGAACCTTTTAACATTAGATCTTTACGAAAACTCTTCATGGTATCGTAAGTTTTCAGGCTGGATTTATATGAGGAGTCATCCTATCAAGGATTTACATAGGAAGGTATCTCGCGGTAGCCATTTTCCTCCCAACAAAATTTTTGAATCAGAAAAATACACTACAAGGAGATGCACTCTCATTACGGTATATTTCAGCAGCAAAACACACTTATACACTATGTATACTGTGGGTTATATTGCATGTATTATAATATATCTCACTTTAAATACATACCTGGAAATCAGTCGGGAAGGGTATGGAGAACTGGTTCATCCAATGGTGTTGGATTATATTACAGATAATACAGAAACAGTTTAGGCCTACTGCTTATATAAAAATGCTACTAAATTGTCCTTGTACACGAGAAAAGAATTGCTTAACGCTGCAGTGCGTACCAGCTTTGTACATTCTTGGTTCAAATAGAGAAGGTTTCAGTCAACATCTGTAATATAAGGAAAGTGGATGGATAAACAAGCGACCCTAGCTCTGGTAGTAGAGCATTATTTCACATTTGGAAGGGTATGGGTCCGCTCCCAGCAGAATGACATCCTGACAAGTTTTTGCAGTCACATGAGGCTGTACTACCGGGGCGGTACCTTCAAACTAGGCTCTTGCCGACTTCGTTCTAATGCTGTCCCATCTGTGCCAAAAATCATAAATAAAATTCCAATTTAAAAAAGAAGAGGGAGAGGACAGAAGGTTTACAAATAACTATCCATTTACTTTGCAAGGTATTGTTTTTCTACAGCGTGGTTATGTTAAAATCTATTTACTGAACATGTTTTCCCACTGAAATTAATATCAAATACTGGTTAACAATGATATCAAAACATTGAAAGCTGTACCGGTGCTTTATAAAAAGTGTCTCATAAGCTGGGATGAGTAAATGAATATAACACAATAAAATTAATATTTGGAAATCTTACGCGAAGTAGCATTTGCCTATGCATTATTTGTTATGCGCATTCAAACAGACGCCAGCAAATTGATTTCTGTATCATGTGTTAATTTCGAGTCAAAGTCAATACCACTTGGTTCTGGAATGTACGTGTTCCTACGTGCGAGCGTGGTTCTGCTTATGACTCGGTAAATTTTATTTTTTATATGGGCCAGTCTTGTAACTATGGACTTCGGCCCGTCACGATTCGCCCCTTAGCCATTAAAATCCATCTCATTCTCCTGCCGGGACTCGAATCCGGAACCTTCGAGTTGTTTGCCTACCGCCGTAGGCCGAACGGCTACCCGGCCGGCCATGTCGCAGTGTTTACTTGCAATAAACTTTCGTGTGGCGGGAAGGGATTGAATTTTATTTTATTTATGGCCTTTATGTAGTTTAGGGTCAGGGCGGGATAGAGCAGGGAAAGATTATGTTGGAAGGTAGTCGACCAGGTCACATTTTGTAGGTACCATCCCTGCATTTGCCTGGGACATGAAAAAAACTTGTGCAGCAAGACTGTCAAGATTGGCGGCCGCTGAAATCGTTCCCATCAACTTCCAATTGCAAAGCCAACTGAAGCGGCCGCTCGTTGGAGGCGGGTGGGTGGGTATAACACCCTGGATAGTTACAGTATGTTACGTTAAGACTGGTTAGTTTGATTTACCGTGCTTTTCCTAAACTGGATTTGTTCAGGGAGTGCGTATTGCCAGCGGTTTTCTCAAGATTTTCAAATGAGGGACTTCTGAGTGTGAAATTATAGGTTTCTGTCCACGGTTGATCAAGCTTTCTCTTTTTCTCTCTCTCTCTTTCCTTTTTAAGAAATTTTATATTAAGGTTGTGGAAATTTGGAGGGGTGTAGGCATACGTCAAGGACTTTTATCTTCCTAGTATACTTTGTGTTTGGACATGTGAAGAAAGATTCTCATGCGATTTCAAATTTTGCTTGGTTTAAATTTATGAAAGCATAGTCAGGAAAACATTAAGTTTTGAAGTCACGGGCTCTTGACTACATGTTTCTATATTAAATTCACTTCCAAAAAGCAATTATTTCCAGCGTTTTGTGCGGCCATATACGAACCTTATAGAGACCCATTATTTATTCAAAATCATATTAAGATTCTATTCACACGAAATATATATATATATATATATTTGTTGTTGTTGTTGTTTTGCTGTTTTTTATTTGATCTTCAAATTTTAAATATTTCTTTGGCGAATTTCTCACTAAAATGTTTATGTTGTAGGTTAAATAGTGGCTACAATAGTATGATATATAGTACAATAGTAGTAGACATATATGGCTACAATAGTAAGACAAATGTGATTATTTTAGAGTCCAGGACCGAAATGGAAGAAGTGTTTCATCTCCTCTTCAAATCTCATACCTTGCTTCAGGTATTTTGCATTTTTTTTAACTAAAGGTGTGAGAAAATATTTTAATTTTAATGGTCTTAAATGTTGCTTTTTTATTAAATTTTAAGTATTCGTTATATTCCTTCCTATAATAATACTTTTTCTTATTAAATATTGTTATTTCAGTTCAGCTTCTTGAGATCAATTGACGACGTGACGACAATGACTGTGTGTTGGATATTTTTTATAAATGAAGTTCTACAAGAATTCAGCTGGAAAGGAAGAAAGAGGAAGAAAAAGTAATGGAAAGCGGAAATCATTAAAAGTATGTTCGGTGAGTGTTTTATAATTAATTGTAAAGTAATATTATCATATTTTTCTAATGCTTTTGCATAATAGAGTAATATATGAGCGACTTGGGAAATAATATGGTAAGCACTAACTTAATTTTTCACAGTATACCGAAAAGTGAATGCAGACATGTTTAAATCTTGCAAATTATGTTGGAAAAGTTTCCTTCAGATATACTGATAATCGTTTGGCACAATATGTTATCTTTTTTTTTAACAATTATTTTCGCTTATTAAGATGGATTTGACTTTTCTATTCGCCCTGTGCAAAAAAAAAAAAAAAAAAAAATGATTATGGCTTTTAGTGTTTTGTGCCCCCGAGTCACTGTCCAAAACTGTGGCAGGCACCCTATTCATTTAGGAACAGCATTGATCTCTGTCTAAAAGTGATACTGGACTGATCGATGCCATTAAAGCTTTAAAGAATATGTGAAGCCAGGGAGCAGAGAGGACATTTAATCTCGATCGTCCACTTTCAGTATAAACCAATATGGGCCAAATTTTCAGTTTCTTACGCTTTTTATCGTTTTGTGCCCCGTTTTTTATTTGTGTCTTAATGATTGCAAGAAATATTAATATGATTTACAGCAAGCACTATTGCATAACTTAAGAATTAAGACAATTAAAGACGGGGACTCACAGCGATAAGAAGCGTAAAAAACTTATTAAAACTGAAAATTTGGTCCATATTGGATCAGACTCGAAGTGGACGATCGAGGTTTAATGTTTGCTCTGCGTCTATTATTCGATGCTAGCCGATTACTCCAGTATCGTAACGTAGAGCTCGATGACCAAGAGTAACACTATAATGTAAAAATATCTTACGATAAAAAATGTTCTTTAAAACGACTTTAGGACAGAAGAATAAAATGGGCAATTACTTACTCCTCCTTTACTTCTAGGTGGAGCTTCAGATATACCTTCTCTCTTTTTTTCTTTACTTGTTTCCAACCATACACACACACAGCCGTATTCAAAATTTTCAAATACGCTTTTTTTTTTAGTGACTATCGCTATACTACCAAGTGACTAACAACGGATTAGCATTGTCAGTCACTCGTTAGTACAGCAAAAGCCACTCCAAAAAGCGTTTCTAAATACGGCAGAAAATTTAATAATGTTTACGACGTATTAACATCGGCGTAACTACTGTGGGATTAGGGGAACCAGACCCTTTATTATTAATGCTCCCCTTAGAGCTGATTACCCGTCCTCTGACTTTAAAAAATGATATGTATATATAAAAATAATTACAACGCCAGCTCATACGTCTGACGTGAGACAATCGGTGCTCGAAGTGTTGATCCTGATTGAGTTTTTGCTCCACATAACCCATGAAATTGTCTGGCATTAAATGAACATATTTCTTAGTCAATTCTGAACCTATTTATCTCATTTTTTCATAAACTGCTTCAGTTCTATTCTGGTTATGAATTAATGTTGTCTAGCCCTGTTTTGGGGTTCATTCTATCTATTCTCCATGGAATTTAAATAAGTCTTCTGACGTAGAGTCTTTGAACTGTAAGGTGTGTTCCATACAATCCACTGCGGAACTATTTCTACACTCTGCCTCAAGTCATTGTCTTGTTGGAAATAGAAATCATATTTCCTAAGCCCAATTTCTCAGGACTTTCTGTAAGATTTTCGTGCAAAACGTAACCTATTTACATTTTACATTATATCCAAATGTATCCATTGTGTATTTTATAAATAAAAGTTCCATATCGTTAAATTTTTGGACGTCATGCTTCAGATTGGGGAGGACTTACGTCATAGTTACCTGTTGTGCCTACTAATGTTAAGTTCAGTAAAAATAATTTAGAATTGCAAAAAATTGGCTAAGCATAGGCTTTGAAGTTACTTAACGTATTAGCTGAACATGTCAAATCGTCGCTCCCAACACTATGTGATGTAACTAAAAAATGCATTTTTATAGATTCACGGATAAAATTTGCTCGTGCAGTAAGAAATTGAATAGGCCAAGGTTCATTACAGACACATTTAAACTACAACATAAACCCTAACTAAAAAAAAAAAAAAAAAAACAAGCGAGCACCGTTTGGCATAAATAGAACTACGAAATAATGTATTTCTTGAGAAGTCACTCCGTGTTTGAAGCAACGAATTAAAAATTAACCGTACATTCGAAATCGCATCATTTTATTTCATATTTAATGTGTTGTAATTCATTAAGCCTAGTGTTAGAGACGGCGAAACGAACTTCTAGATCGAGGAGCGAATGCCACAGCTCCTCCAAAATAAATCCCTGGTTATCAACATGCACGGCAGTGGATGAGCCAAGTTCTTCACGTCAGAAAACGTCAGCACTGCCAGAAGCAGATATGGTAAATATGTGCAGATGTGCAAAATTTCATATTAGTATCTCAAACTATGTTCTAGTTGTGGACCCCTGAAATTGCACATTTTAGGCTAACTGACTGACTCACTCACTCACTCACTCACTCATCATATCGTTTAGGGTGTTTGGAGTAAGCTAGAAACATGAAATTTGGTATGAAGGTAGAGGATGATAAGTAGATAAAGGAAAAATTCCGACATTTTGAAAAGGTCGCCATATTGGATTCAAAATGGCCGCCAAACCTAAAATTTCAAAAAATACACAGCCTAAACGACTAAAGATTGAACTGTGAAATTTGGTACGAAACTACATCATTGATAGCAAATTAAGAAAACCTTTTAAAAAATTGAAAAAAGTCGATATCTTAGATTCAAAATGGCCGCCAACCCTAAAATTTTAAAGAAGACACAGCCTAAACGGCTGCCTCTAGAATAATGAAATTTAGTTTGACAGTACAACATTATTAGTAGATTATAAAAATATTACGAAATATCTCTAAAGACGCTATCTTGGATCCAAAATGGCGGGCGTCATAAATCCATTTTCCAACTGCTTGAGCCAGAGATATGAAATTTGGCATAATGATGTATTATCAAGAGTAGTTTAGGAAAACATAACAACGTTTTAAAAAAATCACCATCTTTGATTCAAAATGGCAGCTGAAATACCATCGTTCGAGATAGAGAAATGAAATTTGGTATGACAGTATATCATCACAAGTATGTCACGAAAATATAAGAAAACGTTAAAAATGTGTCCATCTTTTATCCAAAATGCCCGCCTAAGCCCCACTTTATAACGACTGAAGCTAGAGAAACGAAATTTGGTATGAAGGTGTACCATTACGAGTAGGTTAGAATAAATTCGGCTCGTCTCCCCTACTAGGGTTCAGTTCCCAGCTGGAGCCTAATTGCGATAAATGGGTGCGAACCAGCGAGGCCATCCTGGAATTCTGGGGGCAGCGCTCCAATGAGGCGAAGCGAGCATATAAATTTCACAAGTGTAAAAAGCTACGAAATACGAGCAAAAGCACCAGGGGTGTAAAATGTCCAGTCAACTCCTTCAACCTTAAAAAGGTGGTGAAATGGAATATGGATGAGCCTAGTTCCTCGCGCCAACTTCCAATACTCCGGCGTGTCCCACCAAGTTTTACTCATCACAAACGTTAGCACTGCCAGGAGCATGTTATACAGGCAGAATGTGGAAGTTTCCCCATTCGGACGCAGCGCTCTGGAGTATGAGGGAATATCTGCATCATGGGGCGCAGTGCACTGCAGATTCTGGTTGTGATAAAAATACGCAGTTCCTCCAAACTCCTCAAGTTCGATGCGCGGCCTGCCGTGGGATTCTTTTCGCAGCGATGCGTGCGAATCGAGGGGAGTATCAACACGTACGGCAGTGCATGCAGCCGTGTTCCGCGTGTCACAAAACGTCAGCATGCTATACGGGAACAAGAGTTTATTGCGAAATAAGCGATTTTGAGGTTCTGTAAGAAAAAGGATGTTAAAAATTGAAGTATGAAATTTCGAAGTAAGGCGGTAGCTCATCACTAGTAGATTACAAAATATCTGCAAAAACATCATTTTGAATCCAAAATGGCTGACTTCATAATCCATTTTCCAGACTGTTTGAACTAGAGATACGAAATTTGGCATAAAGGTGTATTAACAAGAGTAGTTTAGAAATAATTTACGTTTTTGAAAAAGTTGTTAACTTGGATCAAAATGGCCGCCCAAAAACTTTTTCCACACCATTCGAGCTATAGAAACGAAATTTGGTATGAAGGTGTACCATCACAAGTAGGTAACTACAATGTAAGAAAACTTTTTAAAAATCGCTTTCTTTAATTCAACATAGCCGCCCAAATACCATTTTCCAAACCACTAAAGCTAGAGAAACGAAATTTGGTATGAAGGTGTACCATCACGAAAATGTTTCAATAAATGGATCAAACCACCGCTATGAGGATACAGCCCCCGAGGCGATATGGGAAAAGGTCTGCACAGCATGGGGCGCTGCCCCAGAAAGTCTGATTACAATAAAGGGGGCGTAGCCCTAAAAATTTGAAGTTGGGGCGCACACGGAATTCTGGGGCAGCACACCCGGCGAGGCGAACCCAGTATATATACGACTCGGTCGCGACCTACAAAACGCTGTGAAATCCGAACAAAAACACCAGAGATGCAAAAAGTGCAACCAAGTTCTTTAGCCCTAAAAAGGTGTGAAATGGGAGACGGATGAGCCAAGTTCCTTGGTGACAGCATGTAACAGGAACAAAGGAACTTGGCGCGAGCTGGCAACAGCCTTAGGGTTGGTGGCGGTGGACGTAGTGGGCTTTAGGATCCCCACCACCCTTATAGCTTGAGGATCATGAACCTTGCCACCCCGCGCGAAGTTCCTTTGTTAATCTTACATGCTGTCACCAAGGAACTTGACTCATCCGTCTCCCATTTCACACCTTTTTAGGGCTAAAGAACTTGGCTGCACTTTTTGCACCTCTGGTGTTTTTGTTCGGATTAGAATAGTCTTCTCCGAAAATGAAAAAAATAAAAAAACAAAAAAAAAACACTTCGGTATCAATAGCAGTCCGATTATTTCTGTTTCTTCGTACAAGTGACTTTAAGATATTAAAAGAAGCACCTTGAAAGCATATGAAGAGGCAAAAAGTAAGGAGAGGTAATAAATCCTCCTGCCTTACTTCAAGACAGAGTTTCTAAAATTTCATCGTATTTTTATATCTTGTCTTAATTTGAATTTGAGTCGTAAGTTGAAATATACTAAACGGCGTGTTATGGATACCTAAACCAGATTTATTATCAAATCAAGAATAATAATTCTCAGAATACCACCATCTTAAACGGGATTTTTTTTAAATCTATCATCTATATCATATTGTGTGACATAAATAAAAATGGCATATCATTTAAAACTCGTATACTTGCTGAGTATGTTCTATTTGTTACCATCAAGCAAAATGTCTATGAAAATACTTTATTGTACCTAAATCTAACTCTTTCTCTGTTTTTTTTTGTTTTATTGATAAATGTTAATTCGAGATTGTGTTGTTTCTCTCTTAGCAAAGGGCCCTATTTATATTGTTTTAAACTCCTTTCTGTGAGCTACAGCAGCAACTATGACCTAAACCCGTGACTCGAAGTAATCATTCTTCCAGTAAAGTAATGGGAAGAGAACGACCAGAGTCTCACTTGTGGTACCATATTGATATTCGTTTTGTGAGCCTGGGGAAAGCCAAGACAGCTGCATATTTCTTTGAAACTACGCTATATATATTTTCCGACGTACTGCATTTCCATTGTTACATTATTCACTTGAGTATGAAGATGATATAGTGTATGAATACTTTAAACTTAAGTGTTTTTTACATTCCGTATTGAAATTCGTGGTCAATATGTACTGTACAGTTATTGTAAACATTTTCAACATTAGAAATCCTCTGTATTTCAGGTGTTGTGTCAAGTGGATTGAAACGAATTGAAAAAAATAAAAGTTTCGCCAGGCAAAGGGAAGAGGACAAAAGCAAATGAGAGCTTCAGAGAGCAAGGATTTGCTGTTTAGAACAAGGAACATCATTATGTGCAGAATTAGCTAAGAAAGTATTATCACCAGTATTAAAAGATTTCCCAGGATTTTCCATTTTTCTGACACTCAACGAAATACAACCCATATACATTGTGGTTTACATATATTGAAGAACTAAATTTACGTATCTTGCTGAATATATTTTTCAATCAATGATCAAGATGATGATTGTTTTAAGACAAGAAATGTATGTGCTTGAAAATAATACAATGTTTAATCAAAGTTTAATTATTGGACTTTTATATTAGACTAATTATATTATTAGTTACGATTTGACCACTTATCTGTTATACAATAGTTCTTTCAGAATATGATGTATTAGGGACTATGTGGTGAAGAGCATGTTTCACGATCCATCTGATAATTTTTTTACTCTTCTGCTTGTTTCTCCAAAGATAGCGGGGAAAGTTGGAATTGAAAATATGTAGTACGATTATTCTGCCTATCATATACTTTGTTTATATTAGAAGGAACGTTGCAAGCATAGTTGAAGAATATATGAAAGAAAATGAAGCATTCCAGAAATGTGATGTGATTATTTTGTTGATAATGTAAAATAAATTAACTACAGTTTTTAGTTGTAAATACCTAGTGCCACCCCATTAGATAAATAGTAACGCTCACTGTATTATAATCAATATCCAGGATCTTGTGTAAATAAATTTATCAAAGTACACGCATATTATGTACATTACTGTACTTGTATGTTGTGCTATATATTGTCCTTATGTACTTGTCGGAGGAGTTACGGCCGTTGGAGAGCACACTTCCAAGAAGAATTATGAGGCGAATTCAGAAGTCAGAGCGGTACTAGCGTGGTATTCGCCTCGTGAGGCAGAGGAAACACTGAAAACTTCAGATGGGGTGGCGGGCATAAGCATTTGTCATACATTTGGCAGACATTCGTTAGTGCGGGTAGCGTGGCATTCCTCTTAATTTTTGCCCAATTTTTCGAACTTTTGAATACACACTTAACAGTATTTTAGTATACTAAAAATTCACACTCGAGTAGTCTGTGCGTACGCATCCTCATCACTTACTATAGTTTATCATAGTAAGTGATGAGGATATGTCGAAGGATAAATCGAAGGAAGCGATTGAAGAAGAGAACAAAATATTACCAATTGTGAATAATATACAGAAACAACAACAAAATATGAATGTTGAGCAGAAAGTGTCACAAATTATGAGTGACGCACAGAAACCATAAGATATTAGTGACACGGACAAAGAACGATACAGAAGAACATTCGACAAGTTCGATGCAGACGGCAACAATGGAGTTCCATGAATTTTTGTTATTTGTCGTAAAACAAAAATCCTGAGAATATGAGAGAAAAAAAAAGATTTATCTCAAATAGCCACAGCAACGTAACTATGATGGAAACACCAAAGAGTTTGTGAATCAATATATATATAGTTCCTAAATGTTTTTAAAAAAATATCGACAAATCAGAATCTCTTATAACTTATGGCATGATGGGGTACCTGTATTAATTTAATAGTTACATGCAGGGGTGTAAATTTCGTTGTAACGAAACCTTTCGTTTACTATGTTATATTTGCTTCACACACTCGCAGCATATATATTTTCAACACACAATAACCAGTTGTTTGAGTGAGCGCAGACACGTGACAGCAACCAGTTGTTTGAGCGAGAGGTTTAGACGTGTTTAGTGATCAGTTGAATGCAACACAGAATGGTGTGAACGATAAAACATTACATCCCTGGGTTCATTGTAGAGTGCGTGTTCATGGTAGAGTGTGTGTTCATTGCAGAGTGTAGAGCGCGTGTTCGTTGTAGAGTGTTATGCGAAGCACAATTCGTGGAAAACGGGTGCTGAACTGTTTGCATAAGAGTTTAAGAATAGAAGTTTATTCGCGTATACCACCAGCAATATCTGCAATGAAAAACTTAGTGGTAAAAATTGCGCGAAACGGGCTTTCTAACGAATAAAACCGTAACTATCCGAAACGAGTTCGAACACAGGAAACATTTCTCAAGTGACTGATAGCTTGCAAATAAAGAAAGGCTGACAAAATCTCAATGCCGGTTAGCTGTGCAAGTGAGAATTAGGAGATCGTCGTGTCAGAACATTATCGAAAAGACCTGCATCTCTATCCTTACAAAGTTTCTGTTTGTACATGAGTTAAAACTTGGAGACTAATCTACGCGAGGTCAATTCTGCCGATGGTTTCTGAATGAAGAGAAATAAGGACTTTTGAATCCTTAGTTTTTCATTTCTTGAGATGAGATCTTGTTCAGCCTGTCCGAGTACGTGAACTCACAGAACACGTGCCATTATATAACAGCAAGTCCTCATCCGTACGTCCAGCAGCCGTTACAAAATCTTAAGATTGGTTTTTGGTGCGCAATGTCTGATTTCCAAATAATAACACGATTCTTTCAACAAACTGTTAATGCTCACCGGTATGTTCAAAGTTAGTTTCATCCATTTGTGTATCAACTCACAGAACATGAACGAGTGTATAAATATTTTCAGCAAGATAGAGCAACAGCACACACACCATACTAACAGCCTTGTCACGAGTTCATGAGGTGTTCAGTGAGGAGAGGACAATCAGCAGTTCCAGTAAAATCTCCTGTCCACCACGATTGCCTTATGTGATTTTTACCTATGGGCCAAGTTGAAGAGCCAGGAGTACTCAAATAATCCCGTACTGGAAAAGCTACAGCAGAACATTGAAAATTCTATTGCCACCATCCCTTAGGCAGAGGTGCTATGCGTGTCTCACAGTTTGATAAATCGAGCGCATCGCTGCATCAATGGCAGTGGTGGCCATTTCCAACATCTTTTGTAAAAGGCATCATTCACGAGGATAGATGTAGTGTCAGAAATATAAACATTCTCCAGACCAGTTTTGGTTTATATTTTAAGATCAGTACCTACTAGAACATGCCTAGCCATCGTTGATCAGGCGGCAACGTCGCGGACTTTGGACCAGCAATGTGAAGGCACGCGGGTTCGAATTCTGCAGTTGGCAATCCTGATTAAAGTTTATCTAGGAATTTTTCTCAGTCACATCAAGCAAATGCTTGAATAGTTGCTACCTTCAAACTAGGTCCTGGCTGACATCCTCCAAAATTCTCTCTCCTGCCCTGTACTGGCCTGAGTTGCCTAAAGTCCAAAATAAACTCAACACAAACAGAAAATTAAGTTTAAATGACTTTCCTGACTGAGGTGAATGCCATGCATCTACGGGTTGGGAAAATCCTCGGCCACCCTCCCGGATTCAACAATGATGTTTACATAGCAATGCGACGATTTTCCGTTGGAAGTTCATGTTCGATTCAATAATTATATCTTGCGTAAATGTGCTAGTTGATACATTTGTTTCTTGAATTCTTTACCTCTTTCGTAACCACAAATAAAAAATCATCAAGACAGGATCTCTTAGCAGATGTTCGGCAAAGGAATCACTAATCACTATCGGCACTAAACAAAGAACACCTGCAGCAAAATGTTTGGCAAAAGATCTCTCTATAAGGTTTAAAATCTTGAAAGCACCAACCTCCTTTATGACAAGGAAGTCTTGAAGACTTGGTTCAAGGACGTGAGACAGAAAAGCTCTCAATTTCTGTTTTGTCCTTCAATCAAAAAATTATTCACCTGAATCATAGTTTGCTAAATGTTTTCCAAGTAATGAGGTGAGTGAGTATACGATGAATTATGCAGCATATACCTGCGAATTTTAAAAAAATTTCGTGGGTATACGGTGATGTCCATAATGTTGACGTGGGTATACGCCGTATACTCGCGTATACCCTCCAATACATCCCTTGTGTCGAATAAAACTTATGCCAAGTTTGGTACTGATAAGTTCAACGGTATTGCAACAATTTGGGAGAATGCTTTTGAAAAAGGTGGCAACACTGACAACTAGATGTAATACCGAACCCGAAATATCTCTATGACTTGGCACAGTAAAAAACACGCATGCAAGATTTGGTGGAACTCAATGGACATCTGTAGATAAGTACAAGTAACATATATAATGCTCGGCAGTCAGACAAACTTTCAATTTTATTTATAATTTTATAGAGATTTTTGTGTTTGGTCATTATTAATTTGAACATTTTACTCATTGGATATTTTCTTATGGACGTTTTAATCATTCTAGATTTAGGAGTCTGCAAGTTTTTACGATGGACATTTTACACATTTCTGTTTTCAACATTTTACACTTTGGACATTTTTGACTTCGGGAATTTTTGGTTTGGACATTTGGTATTGGACATTCTTGTTTTAAACATTTTTAAGGATTGACATTTTTAACTTTTGATATTTTTTTTGGACATTTTTACTTCTCTATTTTTGCTTTGGACATTGTTTACTTAGGTAGTTTTTATTTTGGACATTTTGCTTTCAATATTAAGACCTGGAGCATCGAATATATAGAGTAACTGTTTCTAAGATAAATTGCTGACAGTAAAAGTATTATAGTAGCTCTGAACTTAGCCAAATTTGCTTAGTGTTAATGAGGGATAACCAGGAAAATAATCCATTACCAGAGAAGCAGCATTTTAACTCATGCCTACTTTCGAGGGCCGATTTGCCGCAAGTGACCTTTCCTAATAACATTCAGGACATGATCAGACGTAATTACTTACTATATTGAATAAATTGTAATATTTTGTTTAAGCGGGAAGGAAATAACACATTGTTAACAATATAATGATATTCCTGCCAGATGCCTCTACGAATTCCTTATTAAAGTCTTGGAAATATGTTTTCACTATTTCATCATGTTCTTTACACGATATGCACTATAACAAGAAAATATATAAAAGCGGACCAAATATCTAAAACGATATCATTCTACTTTGCATCTCTGAAACAGTCACTCTAAAAAGAGCGAAAACCTGCATCACAAAATGAAATTCGTAAGTAGAAGAAACATATTTAAATTTAATTAGCTAATTTATTAAATCCATTAATCTTATTTATACTTCTCTAAGTTAAGAAATCGTTAATTAAAATACAATTCAATATAGGCAATAATAAGCGAAGAATGAAAAAAAGAGAGAATGATATTAAGTTGCACTTACGAGCATTATGCTAACTACGGTCGACATCATGGTAGTTAAATATTTGGTAGACGCCTCTCAGCGAATGCGTCATTCGAGTAAAGCTAGCGGCTATGAACTTTATTCTATGTAGTACTATGGCTTATACCTGGGATAGCAGACAAAAACCCTTGGAAAACAGTCGGTTTGGATAAGGATTTAAAGTTGCATAAGTTTTTAAGTCTCACTGGTGTGTATATTAACGTGAGCCTTAGATGCCTAAAGTCAATAAATAAAAGAGTTTACGGGTGGGCAATTATTCCTAAAATTTATGTGACGTTAGAAATCATATACTAAATTTTATAATTGCGAATTCATTATATAAATTAAATTCGTCTCCAGAAATCAAGCTGATGTCATTTTCATTTTAACATAATAAGGGATTTTAACTTCTGTGAAAAGTGAAACGTCTTACATTTACTCCAGATCTATATATACTATAGACCAATGCTTTTCATTCTTTTTGAGGAGCGGCAAACTACAGGAAAATGTTTCAAGCACTGGTAAGATGCCAGTAAGCTTGAGATATATTTGACGTTTAAAAGATGCCAGAACTTCTTCAGATTTTAGTTATTTTGGAAAGTGAAAACAAACTTTAATCTCAATTTTGTAACTGTCGTAATCTACAAAATAAGTGTTTATATAATTAAATGTATTAATTTGTCTAGGAGTGTTACAATCGTTTCGCGGATTGGTACCGGTTGAAAACAACAGCTATAGAGTATATTCAAATATCGATACTTTCAAATTTACAGATCTTTAAGTCCAATTTAAGGTAACAGCAGCATAGGATTTCGAAAAATAGAGGAAGCACTGTGGATAGTTTCTTAAATTAACATAACTTATTATCTCTTTTGATGACAAATCAAGCAAATGGCGAAAATTTCAACTATTATTCTGTATTGAACAAAGATCTAACTTAAAAAAGAAATCGCAAATAAGAAGACACAGTCTTTCTCAAGTAATCTAATTTCAGGTACTTCTACTAAATGTCGGTATTTTAAGAAGGTATTGAGTTCAGGAGGTAGTTGATTATTTACTCGATATTGTATTTATTGGCAACTCTTAATCCTTAAGAATCTACAGTTAAGGCTACAAATTTGTACCCAGTCGTAACCTTTCTTCTACAAGTCACTGATATGGATAGACCGATTTGAACAAAAATATTTGGACTTAGAGAAACTAAATTTCCTTTATGTTACAGTAAACAGTTCTCAAAACGGTCAGTCTATTCTACTTTTATTCGGGAAGAAGTTTACGACAGGGTACGAGGTTCTGGCACGGACTGTACCAGAAGTGTGTGTTTCTTTTCAACTCACTACCGACTCTTTAGCGGAACCTTTTACATACTATGGAATCAACTTTATCGAAGGGGCGAAATGTCTCCAATTTGGACTTACTTTCCGCACTGAAGTCCAGTCTTATGCGGTTAACACAGTTACATGTATTTTTTTCTTGTTTCTCTCAGACTCTCACAAAACATAGATGTTTAATCGGTACATGTAAGCCAGTAATTCATCAGTTTTTCAATCCAAAAGTTTTAATAATCACCAAGGTATAGCGGTTTTAAGAATATTATATACATGGGAGGGAATAAATGGGAGGGTTAGACTTTAAAATCCATTTTACTAGAAATCACCATTCAAGAACTTTCTGCTTTCTTTCCCTGTACATTTGAATTATGTAAGATTCAATATAACAAATAAATCTACACTTTTCAGGCTTGTATTTCTTTGTTTGTCCTCTGCGCCTTCATTTCTGTCGAGGCTGGAGTTATTGGATCTGGAGTAGTTGGAACTGGACTTATTGGATCTGGAGTAGTTGGAACTGGACTTATTGGATCTGGACTTATTGGATCTAGAGGTCTTGTTTCTCCACTCGTAGCGGGTGGTGCAATTCTCTCTCCAGCCACTGGAGTTTCTGTTTCTAATCAAATCAATGCCTCTCCAGTGATTGGAACCAGAATTGTGTCTCCACTGGCTGTTTCCACTCCTGTACTTGGAGGCGTAGTCTCTGGTGGTCTCCTTGGAACTACCCTGGCAGGTTCACTTGGAGGTGGTGTAATCGCTTCACCTGGTGTTGTTGGCGGCCTCCTTGGAACATCTCTAACTACAGGTCTAACTAGCGGCGTTGGTGTTGTTGGTGGAGTTCCTCTTCTTGGAGCCGGACTTGGCACGGTTGCTCTCAAAGGATAAGAATATCGAAATTCTCAGACTTTCAATAATTGTAATGAGTTTTTGACGATAAAGCTTACAGAGAGAATTCGCTTCTCAAATTATATAAAACTTTGAAAATGAATAAACTATGACATTTTAAAGACTAAATCCTTTTCTTTTGTTCCAATATACATATTTATTGTATTTTTATGAAACGTAAGATGTCTGTTATACAATTTTATAGCTCACTTTGAATTAACTAATCCTATTCTACGTATCCATTTACTTACATTACTTAGAATTATGATATAAAATACAAACGTTCCACTAAAATGCTTAAATATTACATATGTTCTCAACTTGAGTTTATCCGGAAAACAAAGAAAATAAAGTTGTTGATTTTGCCAACATTTAATGTTAATTCGCGATAATTTTGTGGTGTATGTAGTAAAGGTAAATCTGAACTGGATTTGAACTTGAGCGACCTCTCCGGTACTTATATCGATTTCATGTTCTTCACCACTACATACTGTAAAATAAACATCTTGAACGCAGCACCTTCTACAGTAGTACACTATTTTCCTCTAAGCACGAACAACGCTAGCAAATTTCACAAATTGATCTGTTGCACATGTACTTCGAAATGACGGTATATCAACACTAGTAGGTTAAGAATATATTACAAAATGTATCCAAAGACGCCATCTTGGATCCAAATGACGAACCCAAAGAAACAAATTTCCACAGCGTTTGAGCTAGACATACGAAATTCGGCATAAAATGTATCATCACGAGTAGTTTAGGAATATATTATAACATTTTGAAAAATTCGTCATCTTTAATCCAAAATGGCCACCCAAAAACCCATTTGTCAAACCACTGAAGCTAGAGAAACGAAATTTGGTATGAAGGTGTATGATCAAGAGTAGGTTACAATAAATGGAGCAAACCTTCCCTATGAGGTTGGGGTAGGGCTCCCAGAGAAACAAAGCGAGTAAAAGTTATCAGAATAAAAGACTAAATGAAAAGCAAAAGATATATGCATCCTGCAATGTTGTTTTTGACAAATCTAACCTCAAAACAAGAGATATTTTAAGACATGGGATAAGTGTGTATGTTTGCGTATGTGTGTGTGGGCGTGCCTGATATATATATACAGAGAGAGAGAAAGAGAGAGAGAGAGAGAGCATAGAGAGGGAGAGAGCAGAGAGAGACTTGTCAACTGAAGTTGTTAGTTTGCTGTTGTCTCCAACTAACTGTGAGAGTTAGTCAAGAAGATGAACAAAACGATGTTTCAAGTTCAGAATGTTCGACATCAGAAGATACTGAGGTATCTATAAATATATCGCCTGACGATGAAACAGATTTTTTTTTTAAATTACTTTCTTAATACAATAAACTGATTTATGGTTATAATTAATACACACTAATTTTCCAAAAAAATATTTTATCATAATTCCGTCATTATATAACAAAGCATTTGCACATAT
>JAGDQP010026671.1:0-25695 GCA_022664845.1 Lepisma saccharinum
GTGTCAACCGCATATTGAGTCCACTTCGCTCCCTTCCCACCACTGACGCTATGTAATAATTGAAAGCATATAAATTTGTTTTTTTCTGTGTATTTCTCACTTATTGTTCTCAAGAAAATATAAATTCTCCTCTACTTCACTTCTTTAAAACCAAAATGTTTCTTCCTCAAATTTGCATTGGTTTTACCACGTAGTAAATGGCTCCTCTAAGTATGAGTTTGCTGATGCTAGGGTTACCATACTACCCGGCACCCGAATACAAAACGATTTTCAGCCCTTGTTTTCCTCCACTGGTAATTAAAAAAAATCTAAATTCAACCAATTTTATCGATGTGGAATTTCCCGTACTTGCCTGTAGGTCAATCAATCTGAAATCGATCGGTCGAACATTGTTATGCCTCTTGATAGCAAAGCTATAGCAAAAAGACCTGCTATCCTCCCACCCCCATACTGTTCGTCTGTGTCCAGAAATTAAAACTCAGGAACTATAATACATGTAGGGATGCTTCAAGTGTCGTCGGAAAGGTCTTAATAAAACTAGCTCAGGACCGCGAGAACCGACTTGATTGTTTCAGTTGTTTAGTGTTTCTAATCCACTTTCAAAAGATCAACTTTGCGAATGGCTTCCGTTATTTCCCTTTTGCATATATTTCTTTATCTCAGTTACTATTATGTTATAATTACGAAGTGGAATTAGTTTAAGTTAAGAGAATATAGCAATTAGAAACGAGGTAGAAATATATTGCATGACTCATTTTTATTATTCTTTATACTTTTTTCCATATCATAATCAATGCTCCATAAATTTCTACTATATCACAACTGAAGTTACTCTTTCTCTCAAGAATATGCCTTAAATTCATATTCTCCGATACAAATCTTAGTTTCAAATTCTCTCATTAAGTGTCCTCGAGCTGAAATCAATCCATACTTCAAAGTCCTTTTCGAATCTTAAATATAACTCTATGTTAGTTTCATTTCAAAACTATTAACAAAGTAAACAGCAGATTATTGCTTAAAATCGGATCCTACCAACACTCTGGATCCTTAAAGTTCATGCCTCATATTATATTCAGTTAGACATAAATTCGCCAAACTTGGCATAAACATTATTAAACACAGTTGAAAAATACTGAAGAAGTTTACGTCCCTAAACACACGAATTTCCAGTGTGGCCAACCTATTTTCCATAAAATTATTGTTTCAAATTGATTCTGTTACTTTAGACAAAGCAGCACCAAACTTAGCGTAAGCATTATTGGACACAACAGGGTGTTTGTGGGTATTTTTGTCCCCAGAAATATCGTTGTAAATGTTGCCCAAAAATATAAATCATGAACTACAAACATTCGTTGGGAACGTTTTGGTTATACTCGCCTCCTTAAACCATCTTTATTGGTGCTGTAGTTCAGTGTTGCAAGCTATTTTTTTTTTCAAAATAATTAATTACTCAAATTGTTTCCATTCAGTTAGAACTAACTGCTCCAAACTTGGCATAAACATTATTCCACACGATAAAAAGCAGTGTGAGTTCTTCAGTAAGCACTGCAATTGTTAATGTTACCAGCCTATTTTAGAACAAGTAATATTCTTGTGACTAAAATGCTATCAAGGAACCGGAACCTTCGCGATTGTTGGTAGAATCGTAACTCTGACTTGTTAATATTTATATCCTTTATATGTAAATAGTTCAAAGCGGGTATTTTTTTATTTTTAACCTCACTTATTAGTAATTAATGGCGACCCATTTTCTATTCCAGAGAATGCCAAAATTTGTGTTTGGAATCGTTTGCGAAAAAATGTGTGGATTGGTTTGTGATAGGATATTCAAACGAAAACGATTACTTCCTTTAAAGTCTGGTTGATAATTGTTGTGCTCTGCATGAAAATCGAATTGGTTATAATAGTGTTCAAATGTGGTTGTATTTAGAAAGAAAATGCTGTTAACAAGGTTCCTTTTCGCATGGAAGAAATTGAGCATCAAATTTCAGTTTTGTACACTGTTACATATCGATGTATATTGAAGGTATAGAGAGGCTGGTTTATGCTGCCTTATTTTTTTAATGAATTTTTAAAATTCCAAAGTTGAGTATATTATGCATATTGGCGGCCCAGTGTCTGTTAGAACAAAATATAAAGATCTATTTTTCTCACACATAATATACTTATGTCAGGAGAAACTACAGTAGAAATCTCAACTTTGATATTTGGATCTGAAGGGAGGTAAACATTTGCAAACTCGGGGTGAATAATGCTCGTGCGCTCTTCGGTAACTCCTATAAAGAAAGGTTACTAAGATGCTATATCATCACCAGAATTTAAGCGGTTAGATGATCAAGGTGTCATGTTACATTATCCTTCCACCTTCTTCCACAAAAAATTAGTTTGTCTGTGTAAAATTTTCCCTTCATTATTTCTGAATCTCTTTATTCAGACGAGTACTAATCTAAATGGGGTGTTGTAGAGCAAGAATAACGCATAACACTTTCATCAACTACCAGAACTCATTTTTCTTTTCGAAAAATGTAACTTGATATCTTTATCCTCTAACAGTCTCAATTATGAATGGCGAATTTACTACTGCAATGATAATTGATATACTTACGTAATGGGGTAAAGGGAGACGAAGATAGTTGTATAGGGACTTCACACACACATAGAAAGAAGGAAACTTTTGCAAAAGATAATTGGTTACATAATTGAATAAAAAGGGCAAAGGACCCTTTAAACACAAATAAAAAAGTTGAAATTTCTCCCGTAGTTTACCCCGACACAAGTGTATAACGTGTAAAAAAGTCGATATTTCTCTGGCCTCCTACAATAGATAGGGTTTTCAATGTGCATACAAAATGCACACGAGCATCGTTCATCCCCATTTGCAAACTTTAATCTCCTTTTTCGATCTCAAATAGCAAAGTTAAAATTTCTACCGTAGTTTCTCCTGACATAAATATACAAGGCGTAAATAAAACTAAATGTTTATATCTATTTCTCACAAGAGATATTGGTATGTCAATATGCATAATATACGAATTTTCAGGTTTTTAAAAATTCCTAAAGTTAATACTTTCATTAAATTTTCTCCCGGTTTTCTAATTTTAAATTATAGCAATCCTAACTCATGCGCATCCTTCAGCGATAATTCATTTTGAATTTGTCTACTTTATCGTTTAATTCATTACTGGACTCGTTTCTGAGAAGTTGATTTGCCATTTTCCTGAGTCACAAATTTAGTTTAAGAATCGCAGTATTTTCTGTCCTCATTTTCTTCTTATTGGACACAATAACATAACGCGGCCACCCATCTAATGTTTTCCCAAAGAGTTCTTTAGTCACACAAGCTAAATGGTGGGTTTGGACCTGTAAACTAGGTCACGGCTCATTACCTTCCATCATCCTTTCCTCCACCATATCTCGGCCTGAACTTTGTATTTTAAAGCCATAAATAAATTCAAATTCAGCAGCGAATTGTGGATTTAGAAAGTGTAGAAGCGATAAAGTTTTACAAATACATGATATCCTGATCACGTCTTTCTTAGTTGACCACACTTATGACATTTAGTTATTTCAATTAAACAATTAGATTCTAAAGATGGCCAATCATTAACTTGATCAAATTATGCTCAGATTGGAATCACAAGCAGAGTGTGGGTGAACAGACATTCTGTTACCAGCCATGAAAGTGGCCTTTCCCCACCATTGTCTCTGATTTCCACCTTTCTTCTCTAAAATATTACTGAACAACATTTTCGATTCAAGAAGAACATTGCTTCCAGTAAAGCTGTTTCTCTTCCACCTCTTTCTTTCCTCTGTCATACTAACTAGCTGATAAAAATACTGATCTTATTCTCGGGCAATAAAGACAGAAAAATACTATTGTCATAACAATATGGCAATTGTGAAATAATAAGATGAAATATCTCTGCTGCTGATTATTTTAGTTACATTTTCGTGTTCTTCATGAAGACAAATATAGTAATAACAGCATCATAAAAATCATGAAAGTGATTGCTTTTTCACATCTTTGAAAAATGCCTTTACTAGCGATATCAAAGCTCGTCTGTTAAGTTGACCTTGTTTGTTTGAATTACGACAGTAAATTTTGAAGCATTAAAGGTTCCAACCACGTAAATTTTTAACAATTTAAAACATTAAAACTAATTTTTACCACTTATCACTTTTCTTCATGCAATGATAAAATCTGTTAAGGAAAATTAAAGTTACAATAATACTTTCTTCTGATCATAACCAAATGTACAGCCATGGGAGTCATTCCACCAATTTTGGCCAGATTCATAAATAATAGGTTGCCACACTATTTTCAAAAAAATCGGGAAAAAATATACGTTATTGTTATATACAGTCACTTACAAAGTAAATGGAGTTTGGATGTATAAGAAATAAAAGCGATTTCCTCCATTAGAATTGTTTCACTGAACGCCTAATAGTTAGACAGCCAACATGACAGTACAAATGTGCACTACGATTGGAACCCAGGCTTTTATTTCGTAAGCCATCGTCTTACCGCTGCACCAAACTTCGATCTGGTTAATAGTGGTTCGGTCGTTGTATTTACAGTGGATGGCGTCGGAGCCTGTCACTATGACGTTGCAGGTGGAGATGACTTCGAATATTTTTACTTTTCTCTTCATCAGCCTTTGAGTGCGGGTTGTAAAAATTTGTATGATGCACTTTTGGTTAGCAAACTATCGATTCAGTACAAAATTGCGCTTGTGCCAGATTTTCATCTCGGGAGTCTTCCTAGTTAGTGGTAGCCTCGAGCATCAATGTTAGTGTGTGTGATTTTAACTTAATTCTAAGAGTATCAGTCCATACCGGTTAAAAAGGTGTATCAAATTGAGCAAGTAAAGCCCGCTTAGGGTGAACAAAGTTTAAAAGAGTTCAAGAGCGTTGGTTTAGCATTCGAAAACTCCTGAGATCGATTCCAGTGGTCGACCATTCTAACTGAGATTTCCCAAGATTTCTGTTCAGCCATAGCAGGCAAACACTGTGAAGCGGCCTATAAATAGGCTCGAGGCCATCTGTTTTCGAACTCTCTCAGTCCTATCCCGGCTTGATCCTCATATGCCTAAAAGCCTTAAAATAATTTTAAACAAATAATCCCAGGATCCTTTTACCCTACCCTATTCCGGATGCTTAAACAACATAAATCAATTCACACATGCACATAAATCATACACTGTAGATGTGAATATTCGAATATAATATACTGGGTGTCAAGAATAGTAAGATAACCCCGCTCATTCTTCATTGTCAATTATCGGTGGTAGACCGTTGGCGTAGCACTCGTGCGTTTCATCCCGACTGAGGTTTTTCCAGATTTTTTCCTCAGTCTCACGAGGCAAATATTAAGATTGCACTCTACATAGGCCCTGGCCGACACCTTCCCGAATACTTTACTGGCCGACACCTAGCCTATCCCGGCCTGAGCCTTAGATACATCAAGGCCATAAATAACATTTAAATTTATTGCTAATACAAAGTGCGTAATGTTAATTACAGGACATATAGATTAAATAAAATTTTAATATATCGCGGTAGAAGAAACTCACAAATAGTAACAGAAATGTTATATGCAAAATTTATTATTTAAAAAAAATGAAAAACAATTTTAAAAAAATTATCTTCTTTGGAGTTAATTATATATGTTCGAAATTTCTTGCGAAGTTCAGTGACCACTAATAAGAACTGGGCGCAATTTAAAATAATTAAAAAATGGAAAAATGTATGTGCCAGGTTTGAGTTCAGTAACCCAATTTTCTTTTTTTAAATTGATTTTTCAGGGTTGGAAATAGCGACCCTAGGCACGAGAGGCCGACACGATAACCATCAGATCAACGACACTCGTTTATTTTGGTAATGGTAACACAGTATTTATGGTAAACCTTCGATCTTCTACAGGTCTCCGATCTCATAACAAAACAAATATGATATTTTCAATATCAAAGCATTGCTTTTATATAATTAAGAGAGAAAAAGTAAGCGAAGCATATCAATATGTTTTAATAAAAACTAAAAACGTGTAGCAGTTTCATCAACTAACTAACTTCTTAGCATCATTGGATACTCTGAATTATATTAACAACAACAACTTTTAACAAGCCAGCTATCTCGTTCCTCATTGGATCCTGCAAGCCCATTTGATACCATCTACTAAAAGTGAATTTTTAATTACCAACGTTAACTGATTATTATCCACGCCCTGCTCCTACTACATCTGTGGGGCATGCTGAAAACTAAGATAACATCGACAGTTTTCCATGAATACTGTGTTCTCATCATGAAAATAATCTTTGGTAAACTTTATTTTTCTATGGGCCAGTTTAGTAATTTTGGACTTCGACCCGTCACGATTTGCCTTTAGCTGTTAAGTGTTAAAATCCACACCCATGCCCCTGCCGGGACTCGAACCCGGGACCGTTGAGTCGATAGCCTACCGCCGCAAGCTGCTGTACCACCCGGCCGGCATGAGAATAATCAAGTCTCGATGATTTGGTGGTTACCGAGTTTGCTTCTCGTGGCTGAGGTCGTGAGTTCAAACCGGATGAATCCAGTTAAAAAAAGAAAATTGGGTTCATGAGTTAAAAAACTCTGGTGAACATAATTTTCTATTTAAATTTTTTCCAAATTTATTTTTTTAAATAATATATTTTTTTTAAATAACACTTCTGTTTCTATTTCTGAGTTTCTTCTACCACGATATATTAAAATTTGATTTCGTCAATAGGTCCTGTAATTAATATTACTCACTTTGAATTGACAATGAATTTGAATTTTATTTATGCCCTTTAGGCTTCTAAGACTCAGACTGTAATAGGGAAGGAGAAAGGATTCGGGAAAGTGTCGGCCTGGACCTAAATTGACGGTATCATCCCTGTGTTTGTTGAGAACAAAATATGGAAAAGCTCTTTAAGGTTGCCACCGTGTGCTAATTAATGTACCGTATATTTATAGGGCGGATGATATGCTGTTGATATGAAAATAACGATGACAAAATGAATATTATGCATTATACGTGTTCCCACATCCAGGGGGGAATTTCCCCCTCATTACGTTGTACATTAGCGCAATCGGTTTCCGTATGGTTGGCGTATCTGACTTCTGTGAATTCGAGTATACTTTAGAAACTTAGGGGAGGCGCAGAATTTGTGTTAATTTTTTTACTTACCACAGCTTTTGTGATCCGTTCCAACTCCAGTATCCATTTTGTTAAAATTTGTCACGTTGTGTTCACATTTACCAGGTGTATACATAAGTTTTTGCCGGTTTTATTGCTAAAGAAAACACGTAATTTTCAAGGGAAATTAATTTTGTTTTATTCAAAATATTGGCCATCGGCTTCTACACATTTCGCCCATCTTTCAGGTAATTGATGCATACCATGCTAAAAAAAACTGCTTGTCTTTTGCTGCAAAATATTCGTCGAGCCATTTTCTAACGTCTTCGAAATTGTTGAAGTGCTGCTCTGCAAGCGCGTGCCCCATTGATGCGAAGAGGTGATAGTCAGATGGCGCCAGGTCTTTGGAGTACAGCGGGTGCGGAAGGATGTCCCATCCAAGCGATTTCAAAGTGTCTTTCACTGGTTTTGCTGTGTGAGACGGTGCATTGTCGTGTAACACAATCACTTTGCCATGTCTTCGGGCCCATTCCGGTCGTCTTTCGATCAATGCGTGATTTAAGTTAATCATTTGTTGGCGATAGCGTTATGCATTTATGGTTTCGCCGGGCTTCAAGAGTTCATAATACACAATACCGCTCTGGTCCCACCAGACACAAAGCATGGTCTTCTTGCCGAAGCGATTTGGCCTTGGTGTTGAAGGACCGGCTTCGCCAGGTGAAAGCCACGATTATTTTTCCGCTTCGGGTTTTCAAAATTAATCCATTTTTCGTCACCCGTCCCAATTCGATACAAAAAGGATTTTCTTTCGTGGCGTTGAAGCAGCAGTTCACAAGTGACTTTGCGATTTTCCATTTGACGTTCATTCAAATCGTGTGGGACCCATTTACCCAGTTTATTGATCTTCCCCATTGATCGTAAACGTCTGCTGATTGTTTCTTGTGACACATTTAATGCTTTTGACAATTGCTGTTGAGTTTGAGTTGGGTCATCCTCCAATAACACCTGAAATTGCTCGTTTTCGCACTTTTGTGGTCTACCAGAGCGCGCACTGTCTTTCACATTGAAATCACCACTTTTAAATTGTCGAAACTATGTCTCACATGTTCTAATCAATGGAGCGTGTTCACCATATGTTTCTACCAGCACACGATGACTTTCAACAGCCTTTTTCTTTTGATTAAATAAGAAAAGCAATGCGTGCCGCCAATGTTCTTTTTCAGGCACAAACTTCGACATGATCGCTGAACGATAAAACAAAGACGCTAGTGTTTGGCGGACTCAACTTGTGTGTGTTTGTAGTTTAATGTCAGACGAACAAAATGACATATGTGTCAAATAAATACGGTGCGTACTTTTCACTGGCGCCATCTCTTAGGTAAACCGGAAACTACTTATGCATACACCTGGTATTATTTATAATTGTTTTCTTGCATTTTAGTGGCCATGAGTTAGCGGAGGTTAGGTAAGGTCAGATTCGCACAAACGGATAGAAATGTATTTGGAAAGAAAGAAACGATAGTGTGAAGATACATAACCGAACCTGACCTTACCTAACTTCCCCTAATCCATCGTCACTAATCTAGGATAATCTACGTAAAATGCAACGAAAGCAATTATTAAAAAAAAAAAACAATATGAAGAGATTGAAATATATTTTGAAAGAAAAACATACTCACACCCACCGAAATTTGAACCCGGGTCCTTTCACTCAACAAGCCTTAACCAATTACCCACAGTCGAAGCTGGCAAATGGAGAATTTGAAGTTGTATTTACACTACACATGTGTTACGTAACAATGCTAAGAAATTTCAATAGCGCGTGCAGTGCTGTAGTCCCAGAATTTTCGCAGGGTATACACTAACTTTATGAATCTTTCAACAGAGATCATGTTTCCATTAATTATAGAGAAGGAATAAGTTCATTTCTACAAAAACAAGAGAGAGCGCAAAAAACTTTAATTATATTCTAGTGAGACAATAGCAACAAAATTGAGCTGAAGAATGCGTGACCTGAATGATGATTTTTTTGTTGAAACAGTTGAAGGAACGAAAACCAAACGGCTACTGAAGAGGTACCATTGTGTTGGAAAGTATGGTCCTCATGGGCACTACATGAAGTGTACTACAAAAAATTTTACATACACTAAAGGAAGATGAAGTTCCAATTTTAAGAAGGCGTAATGCTAGCTGAAAGTGACCTTTTCTAGGCCAATTTATGTGTCGTTGTTTTCGTACAGGATTAGAGTTATGCCAAAATTGACTTCGTCATTGGGTTTCTTGGAACATTCCAACAAATATTGATATATCAGATGGCCAACTTAGCATTTAAAAATTTTGAGGCATAGTCAAGATGGCGGTCATTGTCGTCATACCCTCCAATATGTATCAAATCCTGTCAATCAATTAATACCCAATTGCTTTTAATATATGTAAGAGTTTACAAAAGAAAAGACCTTTCCAATACTCTTTATTCGATTTACTTGCTCTCTACGTTCCATTTCTCTCGAGCTCCCTTGCTGTTATTTGTTGAGGACAGCACCAATAATTTTGGCTGTGAAGGATTACCTAGACACTGTACCTACATACGAAATTTAATCAAAATTGGGCTCTGATACCTGGCGAGTGTTCCTTGTTAATTGGTAGAAATTTGCCTTTACATTCAAGATGTGTTTTTTATAGTCAAACTTGTTAAATGCCGGAATTAAACCTACAACTTAGACCCTGGCCTAATTCTCCCCTCCATCAAGGCCTAACCAGAAAAAATTGTTTCAGACCCCACTATAAACTTAGTTCCACTCTTACATGGCAGTTTTCTCAACCAGCGTGCCGCGGAATTTGGGAGATATGCCGTGAATTCTTATCTAATTAAAAATGACTATTAATTTAGTCAGTGTTTGGTTCACCCTGATGAGAGTACAGAGTAAATTCCTTGAATTTTATGTTAATTTTCTAATTCACTTTATTTGTCCTTTGTTTACAGTGTGTTTTTATTTACCGCTTGTTGAATTTCAATTCAAACAAACTTAAATGTACAAGAAATCTAATGCAAAGATATAAATGGAATCAAGAAAGTTTTGTCACTTTTTGTGGAGGTCTGTGTTCAATTGGCACTAACACCGTGAGTTGAATACGAATGGAGATCAGGCGAAGGTCAGTTGTTGATGTGGGTATAGCCAACATACTACCTGGTTGGGGCAGTTCAGTTACGCCGTGAACGTGCGGAAGGACAGAGTGAACATGGGACCTCCACAGAGCGTCATAAAGACGTGTATGCTGTACGAGTGCTAACTGGGGTCAAACGCAGCTGCAGCGGGGCCGAAGATATTCCAAGCCTTTGGTGAGAGTGTCGTAACTACGCGGACAGTGCAGTGGTGGTTTGCCAAGTTTAAGGACGGTGACGAAACACTCGAAGACGCACCATGTGCAGGAAGACCAACACAAGTACCAAATGAAGATATTCAGGCAGCAATTGAGATGAACAGTGGTCAGACATGTGAGGAACTGGGACAGCAATTCAGTGTGAATGGAGAAACAATTCGGCAGCACCTCCATCAACTTGAGAAGCACTACAAGTTGGGTCGATGGGTCCGACATGATTTGACTCCAGGCCAGAAGGCAACGCGAGGAGACACCTGTGTTTCTTTGCTGTGTCGTCTGAGGAAGGAGCCATTTCTGGACAGGTTGTTGACATGTGATGAGAAGTGGGTCGTGTACGAAGCACCACGGCGCCGTCATCATTGGTTAGCATCCCATGAACCGGTTCCAAAACAGCCGAAACCAGTACTGCACCAGAAGAAGGCCCTCCTGTGTGTTTGGTGGACTGCTCGTGGCATCATGCATCGGGAACTGTTACCAGCTGGTCAGAGCATCAATGCAACTGTGTACTGTCACCAGTTGAGCAGTGTTCAAGAAACAACTCAAAACTCTGGAGCCAGCACTTCTGAATCGCAAAGGGGTTCTCCTGTTACAGGACAACGCTAAGTCCCACGTGGCTAGGATGACCCGGGACACCATTCTGCGCCTTGGATGGGAAACACTATTGCATCCGCCATACTCCCCGTACATTACACCTTCCGATTTTCACCTGTTCCATTCCTTGGACAATCACCTTAAAGGACGCCAGTTCAAATCCCTAGGAGAGGTGAAAAATACACTTGATACCTTCTTCGCTTCACGGCCCACTAAGTTCTACCTCGATGGAATCCATGACCTTCCAGAACGTTGGCAGAAGGTCGTCGATGCTGATGGGGACTATTTTTGATCTTCCATGTACGTCTTAGGTGACATATCGATGTTCGAAGGTGGTGGGTGAAAAAACGACAGAACTTTCTTGCTTACTTTTATAGTTCATCATTGCTCAATATTGGTCCCATATACAGTCTTTAAGAACGTGCCCCGGAAATACGGTCTCTAACTAAGTATGTCGTGAAATGGAAATAGAGAACCTTGCTAGGCTCGTGACTGAGACATCACGTTAAATGAAACCTAGCGAATGAAATTTACTTATCGTATTTATTAAAATAATGTTACGCTTCTGTCTTTCCCTACTGTTATAGTGGGAAATTAAGTAACAAATTTTAAGGTAGAAGAAGTAAAGCGCATTGTCATTATTAGTTGATACAAAATACAATATTCAAGAATGATTAATATCGGTATTGAATTACTTTCCTTGGAGCAAAGTCACATCGTTCGTTGGATATTCATACATATTGTTTTTTTGTTTTTGTTTTTTTTAGAAACTGTACATCACAAAGAAATGGTAACTACTACTGATATTTCCCAAATAATAGGCAACTGGCTTTGCCATTCCAAGCGAAGGCATTGCCGAGAAAATCTTCGCAATTTGGGAAAATCTTTAGGACAAGTGCCTAAACGTTGTGAGATGGTTATATAATGCATTTATTTATTAATTTATTTTGCACCTTCAGCAGAGAAGTATATCTCTAGTTATAGAAGCAATATACAGTTTACTATTACAAGGTACTCTAATACAAAAATGAATTAAAAAATAGATATGAGAACAGAAATTTTCAACTTCTTATGTTTGAGGAAAGACATCCGCCTGTTAAACAAATGATAGATCTCCGGTATTCCAGAAGATTTAGGTCCTCGATGCCACCTCATTATTTTAATTCAAAATTTTATATAACGGTACAAAGAAAAAAGAAGACAACTATAAAGTAACAACTACATAATATGAAGTAACCACTACATCAAGAATAAAATAAGCATGATTCATAAACAGCTAAAAATAAGTGTAAAATATGAAACACAGGAGAATACAAATTTTCGGTTGCTTGTATTTGAGGAAAGGCATCCGGCTATTCCAAAGATGACAGATCTTCAGAATTCCAGAAGATCTGCCATTTTGGCCTCCGTTCTATCAATAACAAAATTTAAATTAGGATACAAAGTCAAATGGCAATATAATATAAGAACTATAGCAAACAAATATGATTCGTAAGTAGCTACAAATAAATATGAGTATACATATTTTTAAAAGAATCGAATACAAAGCAAAATGAAAAATAAACTTAGTTGTATTTGAGGTAAGGCAGCAGGAAATTCCAAAGATGACCGATCTTCGGACTTCCAGAAGGTTGCTATTCTAGCGCTGGATGCCACCTTACTCTTTCTCTACAAAACTTGGATTAACATAAGACTAAAGAAAAAGAGAAGAAGAAATGATATGACAACAGCAAACAAACTTGACTATGATTCAAAATTTTTTACACACATTCTGCTAACATAATTACTTTTGTTTGAGGTGAGTCAACCGGCAATTCCAAAGATGACAGTAAGGTAAGACTAAGAAAAAGAGAAGAAATAGAACGACAACAACAAACAAAACTGACTATGATTCGGAAGTATTTACAAATATTGTGCTAGTGTATAAAACAATGACAGGTTTAAAATTAACTTTGTTATACTATATGTCATGAGCCAATAGTTTTTTTTTTTTTTTTGAATAATTTTGTGTATATTGAAAATGTTAAACTGAAATCCAGACCTTGGCATTTGTTTAATAAATTATTGTACGTACATTAAGCACACTCTGAGGAGTGGTGAAGATTTGTGTTTTTCTGTTCTTGGAATTACACATGATAATAAATCTCTGGAACGAAGATTTTCGGATATTAAAATTTATTCTACATATTAATGTGGAGTTATCAAGAATACCATTTACAGTTTTGTACAGGAACATCTGATACGATATTTCCCGTCTGCTTTTCAGAGTAACGTAATTAAAATCATATAACAATTATCTATAAGGTATTTTTGATATAGCGATAAACGATATTTTTTATAATATAGACATCGGAAAACCTTTTCCTGAATTTGTTCTATTCTCTTTTACTGTGATTGATATCTGGGTGACCAAATGACTGATGAATATTCCAGTTTACTTCTTACCTTACGATTGTATAATACACTAATACAATATATATTATTAAAACATTTAGCATTTCTGATTATAAATCCTAGATTTTGTATGCAACATTAGCTATGTGCGAAGTATGATTTTCAATTGACCTATTAGAGCCAATAATAACACCAAAATCCTTAATAGAGCACATGTGTTCAAGTTTTTCATTATTTATAGAATACGTATAGTGTTCAGTGAAAACATACGCGCTGAGTCATCTTCAGCAAGAACTTCACACAAGGATTTTTTTCCATCGCCTGTTGATCGTTGGTCACTCCACAATTTCCTGATAAAAGGCCTGATGTTCTACTGGTACGTACTGTAACATTTTTAGGATATCTTGAATTTTGTCGACCTTGATGGGTATTTTCGTATTGTCATAAGCAACAGAAGGATCCGGTGAAGAGTAATGTCTGTCTTTAACCAGAGCGAAGGCGTGTGTTCAAAAGGGATTGCCGATGTACGTTCATGCTGCTACAGTTCCTGCGTGTCCACCGCTGTCCAAAGTTCACAGAATGAACTTGGCTTGAAGGACACTTTCATATCACGTGGAACCGCGCGTCCAAAACTCCCATTGGAAAGACATGATCGCTTATAGTAATGCGGCCACTATGCCTAGGAGTTGAGTATACTGGCCGTTTCAACCATCTGCACAGTAAATTTCTGTCCTACCTCAGAGATTAAACGAACAATCTCTGGTGGTACATAGAGCCGATCATGACGTTGTAGGGCCCGTTTAATTACACTAAAATCCCTATCGCAAGGCATAAAGAAATGGCAACGAATGGGAAAATGATGAATTTCGTGCAAACATTTATTCAGAACCAGAGATAGACACATTCCAATGAGAGTATGGCTGCGGTTTTGACCACCACATGCGTCATTAAACAAGTGAAGTTCCGTGACTGTCTGTGGAATCTCGTTCTGAATGTACTCGGTGAGTAAAGTGCATACTTCGTTTGGCGATTTCTTGCCTATGCCTTCGTGATAGAGACAAATCTTGGAGAAGTTGTCTCGCAATTTATGAATACAGGAAACATTCATCCCTAACTCCCACCAATAAAACATGTCCTGCACAGGAATTTTTATTAGGCTGATAATCTGCATATAGTCAAATGCTATGCCCAGTACGTTCTCATGATTCCGACATGTCCTTGATTACAGCCATTTTTGTATAAAACTTTTTGATGCGTCGTTTATGTATAATAAGCTCTGCAGCCACTATGCATTTGGCATTTCCCCTACGTGCGTGCTCTTCAGTTTCAATTTCAATTCCTTACATTTTGTACATGTATCAACTTGTGAACTGCCAAACGAAAGGCTGAAATTTTCTTTGAAGAATTTTTTAAAGAATTCATACTTCACTTTAGTATCGGGATATTATGCATGAATAGAGCATCGTTCGGACATTGAGTGTTACACCTAAATATTTACTCTGCCTACCTTAATAACGCACTTCTTTCGTTGGGAATGATTCAATATGTTCCTTAATGTCCGTACACACCTGCGGTGGTGCTGCATTGCCTTTCGTATTGTAACCGCGTTTGTCTTTTGGAATTTCACCCTTTGCTAGCAGCTCTGCCAGCCTTCTTACTAGTTTCTCGGACACGCCATGCAGATTAATAAAGGTTTATTTACACACTAGTTTCCGTATGTACTTACCACCTTTCACATGGTACTTGAACGGTGCAGTTCGTTGTGTCGGATTGTCCTTAAGCGGGCGCTTTTGTTTTACCTCACCGCATTCAATGATTACTTGTAAATAGATATCTTACTGGTCCCGACTATAGAAGGTTTTGTAAAACTTCATACAGATTACATTTTTCTCTTCCTCACTACACTGATCACAACACTCTCTTTTAGATTTGCAGGAATTTTCAGGATTTTTACTTTCCACATGCTTGCCTTTTGAGGCTGATTAAGCAGATCCTTCTAGTAGTGCTTTTTTACATATGTTGGCTGCATATAAATGTTAATTTCTCAAGCATTTCTTTTGGTGTTGTTGGCTACTCGTCTCTCCGTTACCTTGTGCAGATTGAGGGACACACATCTTCAGCAGCAATATACTACAAACACACAAGACATTCTGGCACTTGCTATCTACTGACATACACAGAGAACAGATACATTGTTCTTTATTAATCGTGTCTGCGCAGTCGCATTGTTTCTCACACTCACCTGCCACCTGGCGCTCAAGACCTATATTAATTTTGTTCTCAGTGGATTGGTCCGGGTCAGCCGTTGAGCTGAGAAATGCCGTAAGTCAATGACTTGTGAAGTTTCTCAACTCATGGACACTTGTTGCAGCTCGCTACTGCACCAACTACTAGCGTGACTTTTGACATTTCACAGCCCAGAGGTGTAGTTATCTTTCAACAATCAAAGCTGCATGTCAACTCATTTTCGGCACATGGGTGACTTATGACGTTTCTCAACTCAGCGATTCAGTTGCATTAAATACAAAATTCACTCTATCGTAGAAAATATTAACCGCTTCTTCAATATTGTTTCATTTTTTAAAAGGAGACCTATAAGAATCGCGATGCATTTCACATAATTGATAGAAATTCGCTTCACAAAAATAATAATTGATAGTAGTATTCCCTTTAACGTTAGATTGATCTACTTTAGTGTTTAGATTCATGGTTAAAGCAGGATGATGATAACCGATATTAACAAGAGGCATTTCATCTCTATTAACTAAAATATTATGTACATTTGCTAGAACTAAGTCTAGAGTTCTGCAGTTCCTATTTTTTTATGCTATTGATAGACTGTAAATTATAATGATTTAAAATGTTTGCTGAAGCTCTGTAGCATACACTACCTTCCAATGGATTAAATTGAGAATCAACAATTAATGGCAAATTCAAATTCCCAGCTATTATTATATTGTGATTTTGAAATGCTTCATTTTGTTCAAATAGTTTATGAAATGAAAGATATTTGTCTACAGAAGACAATGATGTGTAGTACGCTCTAAAATATAGCATATACTATTATTTAATTTTACTTTTACACATACAACCTCTAAATTGCCTTGATATTACAACCTTGATATTACTGGAAGTTTAGTAACTTTTTATTGCAATCAGTACGTCTCCTCTTTTCTTATTATCTGAACTATCACAACGATACACATTACAATTATTACCGAAAAGTTTGCTATCGCAAATATTAGATTCTAACCAAGTTCCTGTAATAATTAACATGTCATATTTGCTCGAAATATTATTTAAATAGAATTCTTCTCTTTTGGTATTTAGCCCTCTTATATTTTGATAAAAAATGCTATTATTAATAGTGCCTAACATGTACACTATAAAAGTTTACTGCTTAATTACATCAAGTTATCAATATTTTCAAGTGTTCTTACCATGATTACATTCCTGTCTAACTCCCTTTTCCGCAACTTGATAATACCGGTACTATCGACCCACAAGTAGGCATAATTTTTTCACGCTTTATTTTTCTCGCATTGCAGAACTAAAATATATGAAAGAAAATTGTTCAAGTGTTTCGTGTTTATTCTATTATCTGAACTTCTTAAAAAGAAGAGCAGAGAAAAAGGAAACAATTTTTTGTTTACTTTTAACTTTCATCCCTTTTCAAAGAAATTTATTTGTAATTCTTAATAAAACATTTTGTCAAATAAAACATAAAATTAATTTCAAGCGTTATTATTTCAACCATTGCTATTTTTAGTTGCATTATAATAATAAATTAATAGATCATGATAAATTAACTGCGTAACTGTCAAAATGTCAAGTTAATACAGTTCTTTAGTCAATATTTAATAATTTCGCGTAGTTTTGATTGGCAGTGGGAAGGTACGTGGGTCCCATCTCCGCGGCCGACTATCTTGAAAGCTTTCCCTTAGTTTAGCCAGTCCAACGCAGAGATGGAATTTTACGTAAGGCCGTGGCCGATACCTTCTATATTCAGGTTTGAACTAAAAATGTATCAAGATTACACATAAATTCAAGCTCTGTCAATATTTACAAATCTATTGTTTCACAATCATCATATTCAGAAGAAATTAGTGCATTCAGTAATCTACCAGCATTTTAGACCAGGATGCTCAAGTATTTCATGTGTAAATCATATTGCTTAAATGAGTATTAGTACAATTACCATCAACCCACAATTATTAGAATAAAAATAAGTAGAAGTACTGTAATTTAAAAATAGATTGAGCTTTCGTGTTTTTTCTCTTTTCAGTCTATAATGTAAAATTTGGCTGAACTTATATCATGCATATAATTATCCGCCAATTTCCATAAATTATAATTTAAGTCATATCATTGACGTAACAGTTTGTGGATTTCACCAATCTTCGTTGGCAGCTACGGAAGCGTTAAGTATTTTAAGAGGTTTTAAATACATTTAATTCACTAAAGATTCGTTAAATCCGTAAAGAAGGTCGGTGAAACTTCAGGAACAGTATGATATTTTTCATATCAAAGCTTTGCTTTTATGAACTCAAGGTAAAATAAAATAATAGCTGAGCAAAGCAAATACGTTTTATTTAAAAACTAAAAGCGTGTGACGGTTTTGCCTACTAACTAGCAACTTGGCTTCATGAGACACAGGTTGTTAGTTAGCTGCGAAACCGTAACACGTTTTAAATTTTAAATAAAGCGCAATTGCTTTGCTCAGATATTGTTTTATTTTATCTTCAGAAAAACGGGCATGCGTTGAACAACATTAAAATCTATGGAAATTTTGGAATATGGAGTTATTATATGCAGGATATAACTTGCAGAGAGTTTATACATAGTTTACAATATAGACTGAAAAAATGGTGAACATGAAAGCTCACCATTTTTCAAGATATCTAATATATCCCAAAGACATCACACTGGGATGTTCCCAAAGCGGACTTTATAAAATCCCATAAACGTCGCTGGGACGTTGCATCTATATAGTGGGATGTTTATGAGACAGTACCAAGGTCCCGTGTGATATCCGTGGGATATCGCACTGGGACCTCCCGGGGTGGGCATTTCGAGATCACATGGATGTAGCATTCATGTCGTGTATCAATGGTTGGATGTCTCTGCGATAGCATCGTGTCCCTTGTGTTACGTTCCATGGATGTAATGCGAATTCGCATTGCCGTTAGGGTAGAAAAGATGTTTTCCCTTGTCTTTCGTGTATAACGCTAGTGTTTTATTGAACATTCGATTCATAAAGGATGAAATAATTACCTAGCAACCAGAGGTTTCAAAGGTCATTTTCGATTATCTATGTTCGGGAAGAATCTTTTCTACTGGGCAATAAATATAAACTAAATATTTCAGTAAATTTCAACTACTGGGTAACCTAAAGTAAAAATAGTGTTAGGTTCCCTGTTTTGCTGTTTGAAATGTGACTGTCTTACGTTTTTCATTATTTGCTACATACTAGAAGAAATCATAAATACCTTTCCAGAACCCAGGACATGTGATAATGATTTATTTCTCTTAAAGAAAATAAAATAAAATTCCAACCCTTGCACACACCCTCAGAATCTCACACCACCCACTCTACGTGATTTTTGTGGCCTATCTTTTAGGCTTAGGGCAAAATCGTGTATTACCACCAGAGAGCAATAGCAGATTAGAGTCCTGAATTATTCTTAAAAAAAAAAAAGCATATTTTACATATATTCAGTGTTCAGTTGGCAACATGGCCCCGTAGCATTGCCACTCTTCTGTTCTTTTTTATTCAATTATGTAACCAATTACTTTCTGCAAAACCTTTCCAAATTTTTATGTATGTTAAGTCTCTATACAACTATCTTCAGCTCCAATTACATAAGTATATCACAAATTATTATTTCAGTAGTAAAATCGCCATTCATAATTCTGGTGGTAATATAGCATATTTATCTTAGAAACCTTTCTTTATAGGAGTTACCGAAGAGCGCACAAACATTATTAACTCCCCAATTTGCAAACCTTTAACTCCTTTCTAATTCAAATATCAAAGTTGAAATTCCTACTGCAGTTTCTAGTGACATAAGTATATTATGTGTGAAAGAAATATATCTTTATATGTTGTTCTTACAGAGATGTTGGGCCGCCAATATGCATAAAATACTAAACTTTGGAATTTCAAAAATTCATTAAAAAAATAAGGCAGCATAAACCAGCTTTCATATTCCCTATACCTTCAATATACATCGATATGTAACAGTGTACAAAACTGAATGTTGATGCTCAATTTCTTCCATGCGAAAAGGAACCTTGTTAACCGGATTTTTTTCTAAATACAACCACATCTGAACACTATTTTAACCATTTCGATTTTCACGCAGAGCACATAAATTATCAAGCAGTCTTTAAAGGAAGTATCGTTTTTGTTTGAATTTCCTATTATAAACCAATCCACACATTTTCAATTTCTCGTAAACGTCTCCAAACACAAATTTTGGCATTATCTGGAATAGAAAATGGGTCAAATTTAATTATTAATAAGTGGGGTTAGAAATAAAAGAATACCCGTTTTGAACTATTTACGATATATATAAAGATATAAATATTAACAAGTTAGAGCTGCGATTCTACTAACAATCATGAAGGCTCGTGTTTCTTGAAAGCATTTTAGCCACGCATGCAATATTTTTAAAAAATAAACTGCAGTGCTTATGTACGGGCAAACTCACAGTACTTTTATCTTTTGTCGGATAATGTTTATGCCAAGTTTAGCGCAGCAAGTGGTCGAGTGGTAAGTTTTGTGCCAGCCGGCGTGGAGTTTGCCACAAGAAGTTGGTGCTGTTAATTACTCAGTAATTGACTATAACAGTTTGTTTTTCAAACGTTTGTCCTTAGTAGAATGGAGTGGACTTGGGTGAGCAGAGTGTTCTACTAAAACTGTTTTAGCAGTCATCTTAATCTTGTTTATTTATTTTTTTACGAAATATACATATAGAAGCTATCTCTTCCTTAAATACGGTAACGTCTCGTAGAGTAAAACATGAGTGAAATTGAGGCGAAGTTGGAATAGCATAAAAAATAGATATTCTCGAATTTTAGACCTGGTTAGTTCAGACATTTTCTTTGAATTGATTAGTTTGGAACTCTACCCATATACTCGTTCAGTTTTTTTGAAGTTCATCTCTTTGGTTTTGGCTCAGCAAATTGTTAATAATTGTGATCAAACATTTGAACATTTTGCTGACGATTGAACATATATCAGTTTCTGTATCAAATGAGCGAACTACCGTCACAACATTACATCCTTTACCTATCGAGCAAAATTATTTAAAAGTTTATAATTATATGCAAAATTGTGGAACAGTTAATCGTGTGATACAAGATGTTTTTCGTCATCTTGCTCGTTATTCTGGAAAAGGTAAAGTGATTATGCCGGATTAAAAATGTTAAGTGCCGCCTATTTTGAGCATACACGGTGGCGTGTGACTGCTTTTCACTTGGGGATAGGGAGTCAATGTTTTTTATGTAATAAATGTCGTCATATGTTTTTCTGAATCTATAGTCACAAAAACAGATAAGATGGGAAGACAAGCAGAAAATGGAGTTAGACATCCGACTGAAGATAAACAAGCTGGAGGATATGTATTCTCTATGGAAGATTTCCTTTATTAGCTTGGTCTCTGAGTCTACTAAATACTACAAGTTAATAAACAAAAGAAGATCATCCGAAAGAGTCTGCAATATCAGCAAGTGTAGATGATGTTCCTGGTGCTATGATTAATGATAATGCAGAAGCATTGGGTTCGACATCCCAATTGAAAACAGATGAGGTAAGTGCTTCCTCTAAACTTAATCTGCTAGTCAATAAGAACTTATCAGAATCAATGGAAATAAGTGAACTTCACTAAAAGTTCTTCGTGGTAAGTAGATACTAGTAGTACAAACTTTTCTAATGATAACGATAATATGGAAGTCAATACATAAATAATGAATATGGATAAGAACGAAACCAAGGTAATAAGCAAGAAAATTCCCCGTTTGATCAGATGAAATTAAAACAACAGCAAAGAAACATAGTCGATACTCCTATGTCTACAAGGCAAAGTTTTGGTAGGTTAAACGCAGCTTCAGATAATTCACAAGTCGTGGAAATGGAAGGAAGTAAAGAATGAAATAAATTCAAGGACAATTTGTGTATTTGTCTCCGTACAAACAGTACGTCTTCATTTATCAAAAACAAATAGTGTACAAAATGTGTTCGAAGTATGCATAGATTTTATCGAATTGCAATTTCATCTTACATCTAAGTGTAACTTTTTATAAAGATAGTTTTTCACAGTCTGTGAACAAACATTCAGGTTTCCGTCGGTTAAATTTGTGAGTAGAATTTCAACAAAGAAATTAGCATTACAAAAGCATTATTTGATTTCTGAATTGACTCACTTTTTCTCCAAAACATCATGACTTGTGAATTCAAAATACCTAATTATGAGTATCTTAAATCTCTATTAATAACAATGGTCAAGGAGTACGTGCTAATTTAAGATTACATCCTAGTGGAAAGATGCTTTCCTTTTGTTGTAATAATCTTTATGCTCCTAGCAATTCTTGAAACCGATTGCAGCAAACCGATTGCAGCAAGATACTTTTTTTTTTCAAGAGTTAAAAACCTTTCTGCATTTTCGGCAAATTCTAATTCCTTGTGACATGAACTCTTCGCCTTTTAATCACGACAGTGAACCTGAAAGCAATTTTAGTCCTAGTTTAAGTAAACTGTTACTAGTTCATAATTTACTTGATGTGTGGAAGCTCTTGAAAAAATAAACTGATCAAGTTTACACATTCTATACTTCTTCTTGGAAAAGCAGATTGTTTTGTTTCTCCTTATGTTTTTTGTAACACTAACATTGTCAATTGTGTAACAGATATTCAATTAGCACAAACTTGTTTTTCAGATCATTTAAATCTCATTTTTAAATTAAAAATGAGTCCTATTGAACATTATCGATCTACGTACATTTGGAGCTTCAATGATGTTTACTTGACCTCAGATGATTATATACAGCTCACTAATTTAACATGGGAATAATTGATAGTACGAGATAACAAAATGCAATCTTTAGTACACTGGTGTCTATTTTGTATACAAAAACTTGCTTAATTAACCAAATGTTTAGCTGCACAAAGCAATAAAATAAGAAGAGAAAGATATTTTTACTATTTTATAATCCTACAGGAACATGTCACTAAATTGTAAACAGGTGATAAGTAATTCATAAGATTAAGTATATACACACTCAACTCTTATCATTATATTGACACGAAAACAAAAGCATTTTTGTTAGAAGTAGAATAAATACAGGGACACAGAAACAGGTTCCAAATTAATTTTTGTTCAAAACGAAAAGCAAAACGTTAACACTGCGTTCATCAACTCTTTACTTCATGATGATGATCAGGGAGAGATAGCTTATGAAAATATTTTTCCTTGTTATAAGCATTATTTTGAAAGAGAATAGTAATATAAACCAGTTAACAACTTATATTTGATATTAATCTTGTTTTTAGTGCGGAAGAAAACATGTAATTAATGTCTCCCTTTAAAACGTAGAAGATAACAGAAGTTTCAAGAACACAGAATCCACACTCTGTGGGGGGCTTATATAAATTTAATCAAAATTGTATTCACCCTTTAGTAATATACAAATTCCGGAAATATGTGAAACTTATAATAAATTGTCGCATGCCAAATGTGCACCTAAGGAATTTACAAATATGTTCACAGTATTTATTTTTAAAAAATGGACAGGCCACTTTAGATATATTACCTATGATTAGTTTATGTAATTAAGATATCAATGTGCTATTCTAATGTATTACCTTACGTCTAATGGATCATACTGATAAGTTGCTATATCATGTACAGTGTGTTTTTCAAGACTCTCCTCCTATTCATATTTTTCTAACAAGTTTGCGGGGTTTTGATTTTCATTCTAATAACACCACGAATGAATATGTATGTACTTAGTACAGACTTGAAATATGCCTCTAACTCTGTTCCACAGAAATACCTTTTTCATTTATTACAAAAACTGGGAATGTATTCGACTCTTATTACCATATATATATAAATCGTATAATGAAGTTAAAATTCAACAGTAGGGCTTAGAAAGCAATGTGGATGTTAAAAGGGGTTCCACGACGAAGTACTGAAAGCTGTTTCCTCTTTCCATTGGTTTTAATGCCTCTAGTTACAAGAGCTTATAATTTTATACAAGGTCCTTTGTGTAACCACGGCTGTTTTAAATTATTTTCATACATTGTACTAAAGAAATTCTTTCATTACTTCTACAAAATAAAATTCGGCTCTCATTCTTTTCCATGACTTCCAAAAAGCAGCCGGAATTAGGTTAAATAAAAGAAAGTCTAAAATCTTATGTTTTGAAGGAACTCAATTTAAGAAATATTCATCGCATTTTCTAGTAACAAATGAGCACAACATTTTTTTATTATTTTGGTCAACATATTTTAGAACCAATGCAACTTAACGAAGCACAAGTCTTGGGTAAAATTTGTCATGGATTAGCTCACCATAAATGTATCTTCAATATGATAATGGAAATGTATTAAGTAAATGTCATTACTGGATTCAATTATTTCCATTTATCAATCTTTTGGTTAAAATAACTAAATTTATAAGTTACTTTTTGAGGCATGCACAAATATCACAGTATATAGGTACAGCTAAATTTCCCATATAAAATCGGAGGTCTCTAACTAAAGAATTCTCAAGCACAAGGTCATGCTTTGAGGTTACATGGAATACTTCAAATATGGTGTGAATATTATTATCAGTATAAAACCCTTCGGGGTAAAGACAAGAATGACGCAAGTGTTCTACTCACCAAAGAAGTGATATCCATTTTGCAAGTTACTTTCTTTGTGTCACATTGACGGACGTGTCTCCTTTGTAATAAATTAGGAGATTTAGTATCCTTCCGCCAAACTGATACAAAGAAAGTAACTCGCAAAATGGATATCACTTCTTTTGTGAGGAGAATTCTTGCGCCAGTCTTGTTTTTAGCCCGAAGGAGTTTTTGTAATGCTGCCTATTAAAAACGTGCATAATCTTCATTCAAGAAAAAAAAAACGTTTTTGGGCCGTATCTCGAAAACGGTAACTCCTATCATCAAAATAAGCTTCGATCATCAAAATAAGACCAGCAATTGACCTCCAAAACCCAATTACTTTGGGCTAAAGCAAAAAGACAGAGTGACGGAGGCCCTTTTCTATCATTTGTGCAAATTCTTCGATTGGGCTAAAGAGGTAATAATTCTTGAACCCCTTCACCGATTTTGACGTGTGATACACCGTGTTAAAGGTATTGAAGAGTAGATTAGGCTTCCAAAAGCTTCGACTACCTATACGGTCTGTGGTAAGTGCTATCACAAGAAATGTGAAATTCTGATTTTGATTCCAAACCGCCCAGTGCGGTACTACCGATACAATATTTTATCTGTGTCTTAGTATGGCAAAGCGCTTTCAAACACAACTTCAAGCATCGAAATCGGGCTTATAGTTTGCTCGATCAGAAATTAGCTATATATATATGTGAGTGCCGTTAACAGACTCGTTGCTTTGCGTAATTCGAAGAACTGCTGTTCTTCGTGATACATTTTTATATGGAATGTACTAAATTTTATTATTTCAAATAGAATATAGGGAGGTGGAAAATATTCTGTCCACATCTTAATGATTTTTTTAGATCTTGCATATGCTTTAATTACTAGAGATAATATTGAACTCAAAAGTATAAAAACTATATCTGTAGATATTTTTTTTAATGCAACTAGTGAAAAATGTCCTAAACAAAATTGGGAGGGTATTTGGAATATGATATATAATATGCATCAAATGTGATACATTTTTATTTCAATCGCGGTATTTTATTATAAATTGAAATTTACGTAACAGGGGCTTTGTTATGCAAATATGACATAAGAAAGGATTCACAATATTATCTTTGTAGAATGAATGACACAATAGAACATAGGATGACTCAATGTACCTCTGTAAAATCTATGTAGAATAGTTATCTGTCAACCTTCGGAAGAATTACTAGACAGCCTAATCAAAATTTACAATTACCTATGTTAAGTTTATATCCTTGATGTGCTTATTTTCCTCTAATAAACATAAATTATAAA
>JAGDQP010026672.1:0-16346 GCA_022664845.1 Lepisma saccharinum
TGTACAAACGAAGCATTCTACGAAAAAGAAATGTTACAAATAAACAATACCGCAATAAAGGTGGACAGTAAATTTTATCATGTAATTTTATTTTGAAGTCGTTTCTAAGGGCATTTGAAGGTTCGAGAGAGCATTGCTTCCCCCGTCTGAGAGTGGCTTATGTGCTTGTTTCGAATGTTGATGATGTGTCCCCTGCAGCCTGCAGGTGAGTGGTAACGCTCGCTTCCTTCTAGCCAAAGTGTCCTTGGTTCGATTCCTCTTTGGGACACATGTGGTTTGGAACTCACGTGAAACTGTAGGTTACGTCCTTAGAAGCTCCTTAGCTCGTTTAGGACGTTATTAACAATTCACTCAGTCACTCGAATGTTGATGTACCCTGATGGTGACTGAACCTTGGACCCTTGGATTACTGTGCTCGGGTTCTATCCACTATTCTAACGCACCACGTAGTGAAACAGTTGACAAACGAAATCCATATTGCTAAGGTGAAAGTTAACCGCGAGTTAAATAATAAAAAGGTGGCTTGGAACGAAATATGTTTGAAAGAACAACGTGTCCTACTTTACGTAAATATGCAATATTTATTTTGTAAACAAATTATATTGTATTATGGCTGTGGGCCTTGGGAATAGTCGTTTATTTAAGGAAATGTCGTTTAATACGTCAGATAATTGATGTTTACGTACGTTATAAGTAAGTTGGCCCTTGAGGGAATTTTTTTATAAAATGTGAAGTATTTATCTGAAGTGTACACGGGAAATGTTGAAAGTGTTTTCATCATTATTGTGATTCAGTTTACGTATTCTGCACATTTCATTGTATTGCAGTGAATTGAAAATGGAGCCGCTGTCTATAGAAGAAAAAGTTGAAATGGTTCTCATTTATGGTGAAGCTCATACAAATGTTCAACAGGCAATTCTGATGTATGCTGAGCGGTTTCTTGATAAACGAGCTGCATCGCAAAAGTTATTTTATCGTGTTCTCAAACAGTTTTCAGAGAAAGGAAGTGTCCAACCACAAACACGAAAGCGAAGAAGAGCCTCTACAGATGAAGATCACGAAATAGTAGCGTTAGGAGCAGTGACCTACAACCCACAGGTAGGTTCTCGAGAATTAGCTACCGTTGCAGGTGTTTCTAAAACAAGTTTTCTTGAAATATTGAAAAGGCACAAATATCATCCATACCAGTTATCGTTACACCAAGAGCTCCATGGTAACTTCGTGAATAGACTAATATTTTGTAGATGGGCACAAGACAGACTTCGGGATGATGATAACCTTTTCCTATTAGTGTTATTTTCTGATAAATGTACTTTCACGAATCGTGGTGCAGTAAATTGACATAACACGCACTATTGGGCTGTTGAAAATCCACATTGGTTGAGAGCAGTAGAGCAGCAGCGACCCTGGTCCGTAAATGTTTGGTGTGGAATTTTGGGAGATAAGGTGATTGGTCCTTTGTTTATCGATGGCACGTTAACAGGACAAAGGTACACACACCTTTTAACTGAGGAATTATCGCTAATGTTGGAAGATGTTACATTAGAAGAACGATGTACCATGTGGTTCCAACACGATAGATGCCCTGCTCATTATATACGTACCGCAAGAGATGTTTCAAATACAACGTATAACGGTCGTTGGATAGAACGTGGACGTCCAGTACATTGTCCAGCTCGATCCCCCGACCTTGCACCTTTAGATTTTTTCTTATGGAGTTACCTCAAACAGCACGTTTATAATGATGTACCAATAACTAGCAAACACGCAGGAGCGCATACGACATGCGTGTGCAAATATTGAGAGAGATGTACTTTTCCGTACACACCAATCTTTTCTGCACAGAATTGCAAAGTGCATTGAGGTAGCAGGGCATCACTTTGAACATTTATTGCAATAATTTGGTTGCTTTAGTTATGTTCCCGTGTTGTATTCTTTATAATGTACCATGCAATGTAGTTCTCAATGTTTCCGTGTAATATTTATGTGCACCTACGGGCTAATTGCAATAATGTTTGTAGCGAAAGTTGCCTCTTCGTGTACAAGGAGTTGGAATACACAATTAAATATGTATGTTTCCATTACCACAAATATCTAAATAACTTTTCCACCCTAGTACGACTTTCTGGTTTTAATGTTTAGTTTTCACCTATGCTCTACAGTGCAAAAATGGTTTCTGTCACAGTTGTAGATTTCTGTACTGCGAACAAGATTATGCAATAAACAATGTGGGTTTCCATTTTTAAAAAATCAATTGCCCTTCTGATAACCTTGAAAACGTCTTCCACACGAATCATACTTCATGCCATTTGCTTATCCCCTTCAAGTCAATTAACTTTTGTTGCTAACATTTCTTTGTACAATGAATCGTCTATGCGATATTTCCTCCACGACGAGTGAAGAAGATACATTCAACAAACAGCAACAATTCCCATTCATCGTTTATATGGTTTAGAAGGTATTAAGAATTTTTATTCAGTGTTGCCACTTCATTTTTTTTTTATTTCTCGGGAACGATTAGAGATATCGATTCCAAATAAACGTCATCGGTATTGCTGAGCTACAGGGAGACTTTATCTGATGTTTTCTCTTAGTTGGCAACACTGACAAACCAAATTTGGTTTATTTTCATTCACTCTTTATACCAAATCTTTTAATGGCATAAAATAGTATATGTTGCATTTAAAAAAATATAAGTTTGTGTTAGGCTGACAACGCTATTTACCCTATGACTACGTTTTAGATATTGTCATATGTCCCCTTCAAGTCAATTAACTTCTGCTTGTAACATTTCTTTGTACAATGCATCGTTTGTGCGATATTTCATGTTGTCAAGTTAAAAATGCTTATCGTGCTAAAGGAACCAGAGTTGTGATTTCAGATTTCTCAGCGAATGTGCGTGAAACAAGGAAACATCTATTGAACTATATGAAGGAGGCTCGTGCAAGAGATGATGGCGTGAGGCTTCAGTACAATAAACTTTACATAAATAGACCTTTCAACCATAAAGAGCTACAAAAAAGTGAAATTACTTTAGTGCAAAGTGAAGAAATCGTTGAAAACGAAACTGCAGAGGTTGTAACACTCCATGCTCAAAAGCAAGTTCTCTCAACCACCTGTGAGGATACTCCCACCCCTAGCAATAAGAGACAAATAACGACAGCCACCCGTTTAACCATGGCACTGTCCCAAGGAACAAAGTTTGACAAAGAAAGGAATGTGAAGGGGGAAAGGCTAAGTTTTCCTTAACTGAAGTCAGTGAAGTGTACGATCATTTTCCAAATATAACTAGTGGTTTTAGTGAAACAAGGAAACCTTTGCGAATTTATAATCAAAACGCTAGATCCTTGCGCGGTAAAACAAATGACTTTTTCTGTAGTGTAATATCAAATAATTACTATAATTACAATTACTGAAAAATGGACTAATGAAACTCATTATGACAGTGAATTATTTGATAATAGGTATACTGTTTTATGACAAGATCGCAATATTAATAAAACTGGAAAGTCAAACAGGGAAGGGGTACTTATCTCGGCTCTGGGAAAATACAATCTCTGTTTATTGAATAGCTGTGATGATCAATATGAGCGTCTGATTGCTAGAATAATTGTAAAGGGGAGACCAATGTTTATATGTGTAGTATATTTTGAACCGGTCTCAGGTATAGATTTGTATGATAACCTATTTGCATGCATTGAATCCACTTGTCCGCAAGGCAGTTCTATTCTCCTCACTGGTGACTTCAATTTAACGGAGAAAACCGGTACCGAATTTGATTTTGAGCAAAGCACATCTTTAAAGTGTAGAAATTTATATGATTTTATAAATGTTTATGATTGTTCAACAATGTTGTCAATAATAATAATCACACACTAGATCTAGTTCTGTCAAATCTTGAAAATGTTAAAGTTAATAGAGAATTGTTACCGTTGGTACCGGAAGATATCCATCACCCAGCTATAATAATAGACATAGTTAACAGAAAGGTCAAGAAAGAAAAGTAACACTTATTATTACAATTTTAGGAAGGCAAATTTTCTGATGTCAGAAACTACAAGCTATCGATTGGGAATTCTTACAAATGTATCGGAATATTAATGACCTAGTGAGTAAATTCTATGATATTGTCTATGAAATATTTGATAGGCGTGTTCCCCGTAAAATAAGTACAGTTTCAAAGTATCCGTGTTGGTTCATCAAAGATATAATTATAAAAACTTACGGTCAAGGTATATTATCATAAACAATCCAAGGTCAAAACTATGAACTCAGCACCTTTCTATCAAGAATTTGCTCGATTACGTAGGGAAATTACGAAAGACATTAGAATTGCCTATAAGAGTTTTATAATTAATTCTGAAAATAATATCAATACCAACTCAAGCAAACTATGAAATTTTATCAAAAATAAAAAAAGGCACCTACCGCCAAATGTATTAAGATCTGAAGGTTAGGAGTTGTCTAGCAATGATGAGATAGGGAAAGCATTCGCTCAGTATTTTCAATCGGTATTTCTATCCTCCTCTCACACATATAATAATATTATTAGTGATGCTGTTAGTTATAGAAATTATGAAATAGGGTCACTGCGCATTGACCAAATTCAACTAAAGGAAGTTGAAAATGATATCAGAATGTTAAAATCGAAGACGACAGTTGGTTCTGATGGCATACCCTAATATGTAGTTAAGGGATGTGTTGATATATTTAAATATCCCCTATTGATAGCATTTAACTTATCCCTAAAAACATGTACTTTCCCCGACAAATGGAAATCTGCCCTGGTTTGTCCTATCCCAAAATCTAAGTAGAGACATTAATGACTTCAGGCCAATTGCAATATTACCAGCTTTTGCAAAAATATTTGAACAGATCTTATACAAGAAAATTAGTAATATTCAACGAGTTATCTCAACTAAGCAACACGACTTTGTTTCTCAGAAATCCACGGTAACAAACTTAGAAGTTGTTACGGACTACATAGCAAATTCGTTGGATGAAGGAAAACAAGTTGATATGATTTATATTGACTTTGAGAAAGCATTTGACAGAGTTATTCACAATATATTACTGGAAAAATTAAATCACTATCACTTCTCACCCACTGTGATTAGGCTCCTCTATTCGTACTTAACCAATCGCAAGCAATCAGCTGTCTATTAAGAAGACAAATCATATGAATATTCTGCACTCTCAGGATTTCCTAGGTTCGAACCTAGGACCTTTATTAATCCTCTGGTTTCTTAATGACCTTAATGATTTGTGCCTGATAATGAAAAATTATAATTTCAAGATGACTTCAAAATCTATACAAAAGTCAACTTTATCGGAGACTGCATAAGACTTCAGCAAAGCTTGGATAATATTGCAAACTGGTGTGCTATTAACCAACTTGGAGTCAACATAAGTAAATTATCATTTAATAGAAATAAAACCACTCATCAATTTGATTATTCCATTAATAAAATAGTACTAAACAGACCTACTGTAGTTAAGGATCTTGGTGTCAGATTTGACTCGAAATTGACTTTTAACATACACGTTACAAATATAACAAATGAAGTCTTGAAGTTACTAGGATTCGGAATTAGGACAGGAAGAGAGTTCAACGATATGTCAACATTGGATAAAATTTACTATGCTTATGTTCGCTCCAAGGTAGAATATGCTTCTTCTATTTGAAATCCGTATCAACTGAAACAATGCCAACAGTTAGAGAAAATCCAATCGAAATTTCTTAAATTCCTGACTTTTAAAGAAACTCGAATCTATCTGTTTATGATAGTTACAATGCAGTCATTAAGAACTTTAATATTCAGAGTTTGGAACAAAGGCGCAACATTGCTGATCTGTTATTTCTTCAAAAATTTGTTCAAAATAAGTTAGATTTGGTATGGATTTAGTTTCAACATTACAGTTTCGTACCCCATCATCTAACACTCGTGTTAATAATACTGGTCTCTTCCATTGTAAAAAGGCAAGAACCAATATCTTGATGGGGTCACCAATCTGGAGAATTTGTACAATATATATAACAAATTCTGTATAGTTCACAATGATCTGGACGTATGCTATATGTCGCCAAAAGAATTTAGAGATGCCATTGTCAATAAACTCTGTACAACTACTTTGTAAAGCTCAGCACTATAATTAGGCCATTGCCTGTTGTCACTAAATAAATAAATAGTCCACCCTAATATGTGTAATATATGTCCACCCTATTATTATTATGTTTGGGTGTGCATTAAAACTGTTTGCTTATAATTAATCTCTCCAAAAGTCATAGTATCCTTGTTGAAATTATTCATAAAACTAGCCTGTTAGAGCCTGACGCTGCGGTGCAAGGGTTCATGTGTGTAGATTATTTCAACTCCTTTTGCGTGATTGGACTGGGCTTTCCAAATATATTCATAAACAGATTTGGACATATCGCTATCACGATCCCACAACAGTTGAAGAAAATTACTGTTCAAATATCTCATTTTTTTAAAAAATGTGTCCCATATTCAATTTTATGAACCTTTGGGTCCCATAACGAACCCTGGGATCCAATGTTGTCCCGAACTATAACCATTTTTACCCTTAAACATTTACTTTTGTCTTAAATACAGTTCGAAAAATTAACGATTCAAATATCTTTACATTGGGATCCTGTGTTAAGATTAATGGGGTCCTGAGACAAATAGGGACTCCGGACAATTCTGTCCTCATGAACTTTTCTTCTCCCCTTAACGTGTACAACACATTTCCAAAAAGAACGACTCAAATATCTAAATTTTTACATTCGGCCCCTTGTTAAAATAATGGGCTCCAGAGGCCGAGCGGGACCCCACACAGACATAGAACATACTTATAAATCTCTCTTGCTCATTATAAATTAGATCCCAAAATTTAGTGTATCTGGTCCAAAAATTGCAGCAGCAGAATCCGGACATACAAACAAAGACGCAGATAATATTGTTTTCTACAACTGAAGAAGAAGAAAAAAAAACTATGACCTGACAGCAATTAATCGCTGAAAATAAGTTTTTTATCCATTAAATCATTAATCTTACTTATTTGAGTGATATTAAGTGCCAAAGCGCGAGTTCCGGATTTCTGCCGATTTTTTGCGCATTGGTTTGAATTATGATTGAAAATATACTTATATTCAGAGTCGCCGTAGCTCACGTAGTAGCACGTCTGTCTACGAATCTTGCGGCCCGGGTTCAAGTGCTGGCCAAGACGCTGGAGACCTTTCTTCAATGCTCCCATGCCTGGCGCTCTGAAGTGCAAATTAAGTACCAGGATGTTCTTGATACTCCTGGGCACCTTGGGCGGTAAAGGCGGTCAAGCGTGAGACTGACTGTTGTACTATAGAAAAAAGAACACACAGGGAATTTATTAGCTCTGTTTCAAGCCATTCAAAGCTTTACAAATCAGAGAGTAAGTTTCAATTTTTTCTTTCTTTCTAAATCGAAACTAAACCACACATTTTAGTAACACATTCTTGTTTCACTATTTTTTTTTGTTTGTTTACACAACTATCACAACTCAAGTCTTCCATCGTGCGATATAATGTTATTTTCCATTCGTCTACGCTGGCTTTGTCGCACTGCATCAGCTCGTCTATAAGGTTCACTTTTCAGTCCAAGTAAAATATCTTCCAAAGCACCTACACTTCATCTTGCTGGAGGACTTTCTTCTCTTTCACCATCTTAGTTTTATGATTCACCTCATTAATGACTGCATCCTGCTGCTTCTTTTGATTAATTTTATTTCGCTTTATGACATCTTCAGATGGTTTATTTAAGGCTTCTAGTGCTACTTAAGCCAGTCTCTTTCTCTGTTCATTTTCCTGGTCAGCCAACTTAAAAGCACGAACGAATCGAACCAGCAACGAGAAGAATGTATCTGCGTCAACTTGTCTTAGACTTTCTCCAAAATATTCAACACATTCATGGAATGCATCTTGAGCCAATTTTGCATCAGCTTTTAACTTTCTAAGCTTTTCCTCCGAGTTCAAAAATCTCTCAATATCACATTATGCTTTCCATCTTGTCTTCGGTGTTCCTATTACTTTTTCGAGTTCCTGAACATCAGTCATGACGTTCTCCAGAGAAACTGTTGCTGCTTTATCAATATACAGTAACTTCGAGTCGAAATTCGTAAGGTCGAGAAACTTATGCCTTATTGTTTGAACTATATAATGCAATAAACATATCTTTTTATCTGTATATTTTGTATTCAGCAATGTGTTCAGACTGAAGTTTGAAACCATATGCAGATCCTCACTTACTGCTGTTCAAGTAGTTTCCAAAAGCTAATATGATTTCAAAAAGTTTTCGAAGTTTTTTGGAATTTCTCACAGAGCTTGAGGCTGATATGATTGCATGTATTTGTGGCTGAATAAGATGGATATTGTCGAAGAAGTTTCCTATATTAACACATTATACTGAACTTTGTGGATAACTTTTCAACTTTACCCAACTGCATAAGGAACTTCATCTGTTAACATATTGAGATTCTCCATCTCTGTGAAGTATTCCTTGTAAGCCGTGGTCTCTTGCTCCGTACCATTTTTGAAGGATTTCTACGTTTTTAAGTGAGAGCGTTTTGAAGCCCAACGCGTTAACAGCGGCAATAACTTTATCTATATGCATCTCCATTTTTTCTCCTAGATACTGCAATATTTCTGCCTTTATGTTCCAATAATGATATGGTTTCTGGTCTCTTAAATCGTTTGGTTGGGAAAGTCGTCAAGCCATCCATGTCGTCACCATTTGTAAATACAGTGCCAACACCAATTTTGAATCTCTTCAAAATCACTGAAATCGATGACGTTATGCAGTCTATCATCATCAAGCTCGTTAAAAATTGTGCCTCCAACTTGATTACGTTTTAGAGCAATCCAATTGAGTGTAGGCAATTTGTACAGGGTGCGGCACGTAAAACCGGCCCGTCGTAATATCATGGTATATTGCGTTTTTGGCGACAATTAAATTATTTTCCGCTTTCTACCAAGAGATGGCGGGTCGAGACACGTGAGAGACGTGTCCTGCAGGTGCACGTGTAAGGCAGCTGCAGCCGCAGCCAGTGGAACCTGTCCAAACCAGTTGAGAAAAAGGCCTCGTTGTGTGAAGCCGGGTGAGTGTGTGATAATGCCGTATTCCATACCCGAGCGTGTTGCCATTGTTGAAGCGTTCATTTGCACTGGATCTTTTGTGAAAACAAAGAATTTGTTTCAGGAGAAATTTCCAGGACGTTCTGTGCCAGCAAAAAGCACCATACAGGAATTGATTGAAAAATGACGGCGTACAGGATCTGTTCAAAATGCTCCCAGGAACAGACCACCATCTGTCTGCACACCTGAATTAAAGAGGCAGGTGCAGAGCATAATGGCAAGCAGTCCTCGTAAGTCAACCAGGAAATTGAGTCAACAGGTTCCAGCGAGTGAGAGAAGTTGTAGACGTGTTTTAAAGGCGCTGAAGTTAAAACCGTACCGGATAAGTGTTGTGCAACAACTGAAAGAGCCTGACCTGCAGAAGAGGGTGCATTTCTGTTCATGGCTGTTGAGAAATGTTGCCAGTGGGTTTCTGGACTCACTAATGCTCATCATGAATAACGAGGCGTGGTTCCATCTGTCTGGGTACGTAAATTCCCAAAACAACCGGTATTGGACGACAGAAAATCCACACGCAACCCATGAGGGATCCTTGCATGACGAGAAGATTGGTGTTTGGTGTGCCATTTACGCCACACGGCTATGGGGCCCATATTCTTTGAGACCACAGTCAACAGTGCCGTGTATTTGGGAATCCTGGACATTACATTTCATTTTATGTGTTGACTTTGTTTAATCATTGATTATGTTCATCTTCTGATGTCTTATGAAGGGCCGGTTTTACGTGCCGCACCCTGTACTTTGTCTGGACCTTACTTTCGATTGCCATCGCTGCGTCAGGTGTTTGCATCATACATGGGGGAGGAGGTGCGATAGGTGGGGTCTTCACTACACCAGGAGGTGGAGGTGGAACAGGGGGTGGGGGCGGTGAAGGTGCAGCAAGTTCCAACGGGTGAGGAGTAGGACCTTTATCACCACCCGCTCCCATGTTACTCCCGCTGCTGCTGCCACCTGCATTCCGAGTAAGTGATCTTGTAATAGTTCCCAACTCGTAAATAGACTCAAGCATTGACTGTCTATTCTGGGATATCTCTTGTTCCATCACAACCCGTCGTAGGGTACCTACCTCTTCGTCAACCAGTCGTCTGTTCTCCAGAAGTTCATCCCTCTCCGCCCTAATTGCGCCAAGCTGAGTCTCCAACTCCGCCATTTTAGCCAATGGTTCTCGTACCAACTCTGCCAAACTGTCATGAGCATGGCCAAGTTCATCTTCTAATTTAGCTACTTTTTTCCAAGGCTACTGTTTTGGTTTCACTGTCTTCCATGAGAGCGCCAACGTCAAATACATTGTCTAAATACGCTGAGATCTGCTCCCGTAATTCCTCACTCTCGGTATGCCGAAGCTTCTCTAAACAGTCATCAAGGCCTAGTTTCGTAAATTAGTACTGAAGGTGAACTCTAAAATTCATGTCTTCTACTGAGTGTACTATTACGTTTACGAGCTGCATACACGCAACAATAAATTGAAGGGGTCAGTGGAAGAAGGGCCTATCCCACAATTTTGTGATTTGGAGAGAAATGCAGTTAAAGTATTTGTGATGTAGAAAAAGATCTAAGTAATGAAGGTATTTTATTTGTTAGGAGTAGATACAGAACACTATTGCAGATATACCTGCAAATGGACAATAACAAATTGACAACAGGAATTGAACTAATACATCATACCCTCACAACGTTACGTTTAACCCACCATCAGTCGGTTGTGAGGGAACCCCTTACTTTTGATTTTATTTCGTTTCTGTATTTTTAAAACTTTGTCCGTTGACTTGTGCTGCACCCTAGCTGGAGACTGGAATACTAGCCGTGATAGTGATATGCTTATTCTGTTTGTGAGAGCATCCCTCACAACCGACCTATCGCGGTTTTTTTTTTTCGTTCTTCTGTCGGATCTTTCGTTCTTCTAGTACCAAGACCATACTACTGCTACACGTACGTGACTTCCTGCTACAAATACGAACCTAACTTATCCTAAACTGATCTAACCTAAAACAGTGTAAAGTACTCAGACGGCATTGACTGATTGGCCCTTCTTCCACCAAGAAGCTGAACAGTTTATTCGCCATCACTTGTTATGATGCCTATTACAAAGTGTTGGGCATATCCCACAATGCATTTAGTTCAAAGAGTAAACACTAGATGACACTAGGTTACACTTCAGCTACAAAACTCATTTTTCATGGAGGAGTGGGATTGGCCCTTCTTCCACCAAACCCTTCAATTCAATGTGAAATATTGCACAATTTATAAAATAGTTTATAAGGGTTTCAAAGCGTTTATTTTCTTGACAAACTTCCTTAAAATTTTCAAAGGCACTGAGGATTTTTTCATGACCTCCTTTGACTAGACGTGTGGAGTGCTCTTGGCGTATGCCCATCGTACAGGGAATACCTTTATTTTATTATATTTTTATTCAGTTCAGGATTTCTGAATGACCATGTTTAATTTAAACAACAAAGCTACATATATGTTTCGTTGAATTACTGGTTTTGTATAAAATTATTATTTATTCAATACCTGTTTTAAACGTATAAAAGAATTTTAAGTGACCTTCGTTCTGAACTATCATCGTTTAACATTATCTCCTATTCAGAATGTTTAAAATAACTTTGAAATGGACATTACTATCCTTCCTTTTGAACTGAAATTGTTTTCCAATTTGCAATGGTTCTAAGTTTAATGTTTTCAAGTAACTGTCTAAAATATATCGAAATACAATTAAGAACAGCCTCTTTATATATACATCGTAATCATTTGGTGTTTGGTCTTATAAAACCCTGTTATGGTGGAATTGTTATCGAAAGGATCGTATATGACGTGGTAACACAGTCCTTATATATACGATTAAATCAGCTAGAGTCCATATGACCTAGGATCGATTATTATTGTGGTTATTTATGAAATAATACAGCAACACAATTATTGACTTTTTAACCGACACCAAGTTTATTATAAAAAGTTCCAATAACTATATAACATACAATAACTTTACAGATACTATAAAGAGTGTCCCGAACACGGGCTTTTGTTTGACTTGAGTTGTGGTTCACCTCTACTGTAATGATATCTTCGACTTGGGATTTCGGAGTGGAAAGAGTTTAGATCATGGATACTAACTCCAGTCCAAGTTAGTAAGGTGGAGGTATACCGACTCCAGTCCAAGTCGGGGGTTAGGAAGGATCCTGACTCCAGTCCAAGTCAGGGAGGAAGAGGTGACCACTACTCGAAACGAGTAAGTGATACTTCTAAGGCTCTTGACCGGCCTTTTATATCCCATTTTGGTAGGCATATTTCCATTGTTTCCAAGCTTCACCGCTTGGCGTTAGTGTCGTTTGCTTCTTGGGTCGCTTACGCAACATTGTGTAATTCTTCTTGTTCGTGGTTTGTTTTCATTGTGGTTATGTCAACATACTGACCCAACATAGTATATTATCTATAATAACAGAGTATATTATCTATATCAGGAAATTACTAGGTTTCTAGCGGGAAAGATATGGAATTCTCTATGTAGAGCGAATGAGCAGAGGCGTCACAACATGGCAGAAAAACAACAATGTAAGTTGCAGCGGAAGTTCAACTTAAGAAGGTCACAGGTCAGGAGCGGCAATGAACAAAGTGAAGTTAGTGTACAAGGGCGTGGAGCCAACATGAGAGTCAAGGGAACCAGTGAGGGGATACAAGGGCACGATACAGACAACCTAGTGAATTTAACAAACATTACGGAAATACAGGACCTCGCGAGGAAAACTTTCATTAATGGGTTGAAATTTGCGCCAAACAACCAAAATATCCAGTTACCGGAATATATAGTCAGTGTCAAATCAGCAGCAGAGCATATAAAAGATGGACAAGAAAAAGAGGACTTTCTAAATAAATGCTTATTTGTAATTAAAAATAGTTGTGTAAATAAAAATAATAATAAATAAACAACCCCAAGGTAATCATGGGTATGCAGGTAATGTTAGGAAACAAAAGCATGGTTAAATGAAAATCAGGTATGTTTGTAAAGCTGACGAAGGTACTAAGGTTATACTTGTAGAACGAGAGGTATATAACGAAAAGATGGTGGCATCCTTAAAAAAGAAACAGGTTACGAGATAGAAAGAAAAGACCCTTTACAGCGGATTATTAATATTGAAGAAATATATGTTAAAAATAGTTGGTGGATAACTGATAAAGAAAAAGGAACTGTATAGTTTCAGCGTCCAACCTTCCATTTGCCTTCGGGACAGTTAAGTTACATAAAGACAATACACCAGTGAGACCGATTGTGGCGGCGTACCATTACCAAGCTTACAAATTGGCAAAGAAGCTATTGAAGGTCGTTTGGGAATTACAGCCAAGTTTTGAATTTACACTAAAGAACTCATTCCAGGTTGTGGACAAGTTAAAAAATGTAAACGACACAGATAAATCATTCCTAAGCAGCTTTGATGTAGAAAATTTATTCAGCAGCGTCCCTCGCCAACAAACTTTGGACATAATGCACGCGTAGATTTTGTACAAGGGTGTAGATCAGCTAATAGCAGACGAATATACCAGGGCCTCCAAATATGTATTGATTACAATTATTGTAAATTCAACAACCAGATTTGGCTTCAAAAGAATGGCTTATCCATCGTTAGCAGCATCGTTATCCACTTTCTCCATTGTTAGCAGACTTCTTTATGGATAAATTTGAAAGTAATGTTCTTGGAAAAATTTCAGGTAATGTAATGGGTGTTAGATACGTTGATGATTATTTTGTAATAGGGTAAAAAAGAGGCAGTAGACGTCCATTATCAAAAATTAAACCGCGAACATAAGAATATTTCATTGACAAGACAAGATGAAATTCTCTGCCGTATTTGGATATTTTAATAGAAAAGAAAGAAGGAAGATTCAATACAAGGGTTTACAGGAAACCAACAGCAGGTGATGAGTATATTCATAAAAATTCGGGACACCCAGCACAGATGAAGCAAAACATGTGGAAAAATATGTTCTTAAGGGCCATGAAACTTTGCAACGGCGAAGAAGCATTAAAGAAGGAGGTAAGGCAGATAATTGATACGTGCGAGAAGAATGGATATACAAAGGAGGAAATGATTGTATTGTGGAAAAAAGTTAGATCAAAAACCAAATTCAAAATAAATCTGCAAACAACGGTTGAATAAAAACCTACGGAGGTTACAATAGGGATACCAGGCTTCAGAGGTACATCCAAAAATCTACAAAGGTTATATAAAAGGTTCGGGGTACAAGGGATTTTGAAACCAAACATGAAATTACACAATATTTTCAATGAACACAAAAGGGTAATAGAAACGGAAGAAACAGACGGCATATACGAAATTGAATGCTCTTGTCAGAAATCTTATATTGGTCAGACTAAAAGAAAAATCAAAACAAGGGTAAAACAACACCAAAGATACATAGCAAAACAAACGGACAGCTCAGAATTGTCACAACATGTAATAGAGGAAGGGAATCATATCGTGGGATACAAAAAAATCAAAACAGTGAGAACACAGGAAGAACGAGACATTTGGGAAGCACCTTTCATCATTAAAAGAGGAGACAAATTAATAAACAAGAAATCAGGAAACTTAAGGGAACAACGGGGAAAGTTGTTACGAAGAAAACGGGTAATTACAAATCAGTAACTGGCAACACTGTTAAACCACTGTATTGTATATAAACGTATATGTTAAGTCATTGTAGATAGTGTAGATCACAGCTGATGAAGCTCCAGCGAGTGGGGCGAAATATTCTGGAAAATAAATATTTTCCTATTAACGGTGTTTTTTATTAAAGTATTGAGGAAGTTAAAATGAGCACCGTAAATTTTAGGAACTTTATAAAGCAAGACTTTTTCGTTTTCCTGGAACGGTTTGAGATCTTTTTGCATCATAGTACTTTTTTTCTCATAGGTGACGCATTTTGTTATTGATTTTCTGGCGAATATCATTGAGTATTTCCCGTGTGATCTGTAGTGTATGTTTAATCCCATACTGGAGTCTGTTACTCTTCTCGCATTGAAGCCGTGCATAATGAAATGTGGACTAAATCCGGTGTTGCTGGAAACTTGAGAATTGATTGAAAAGACGTCATATGGTACATACTTTTCACATGATTTATTATCGTTTTGGACATAAAATACGATAATTTGTTGAATGGTTTTTTGTATGACCTCTGCTAGGCCAGTCGAAGAATGCGAATAGCTTGGATTGAATCTTAGCTCAAACCCGTATTTCCTAGACATGTCACGGAGAGCATTGCTAGAATGGACCGGATGTTTGTCTAAAAGTAAGCTATTAAAACATCCATATCGAAGAATCATTTATTTTTCTAAAAAGTCCATTACAGATTGAGCTGTCATTTCGTTTACAATCTGTGCAATAACTAGTCGTGAAGTGTTTTCCACGGCTATATGGACAAACATTTCCTTCTGAAATTATAGGAACTAGCATGTCAAATATGTACTGTTCACACAAGTTGCCTACAGGGTGATGCAAAAGTTCACTTTGTGGCTTGTCTGGATATGACTTGAGGCGCTGACATTCGTCACATCGCTTTAAATAGTATGCTAATGTTTGTTTCAATGAAGGTACATAATATTTTAACATAACTGTTCTATAAAGTTTTGTTAGGCCAGGGTGACCTGCCATTTCTGATTTGTGCATTTTTTCAAACCACTGCGGAATACATAACTGCATTTCGCCTAATTTTGGATGTGACCTTATACGGTATAGTATCCCATTCTTCAAGCAATGGTACTTTAGTGCACAAATTCTTGTAGCATCTTCTGGCTGTCGCCCTTCTAGTGCAGCAATTATATTGGTGTACGAGGAATCTTTCCTTTGTTCGATTTTTAGTTCGTCGCTTGTAGCAAATTCTTCAGTAACCAGTACATTATCCTCTAAAGCCATTGAACGAAATACTAGCGCTTCCTCTGACGTTTTGACATTGTCTGTCACTTTATGTCTGTTAGCTGTTAATTGTTCTTTGCCTTCTTTCTTGACTTCTTCTGTACTTTCTAGTCTCGAGAAAAAAATCTGCTGGCTTCTCTGAACTTTTTTGTGTTTGACTTCAAATTGATAGGGTCAGGTGGGGCTATTATGAAACGAAAAATGAAACTTTTGTCATAACTTCGTTACGCTTTGCATAAAATAAACCAAAACAAATATGCTAATGTTGAGAA
>JAGDQP010026673.1:0-25694 GCA_022664845.1 Lepisma saccharinum
TTACCTCATTATCATCAGTTTCAACCTTCTCCTTTTTCACTTCTATTGGATGTTGCATAGCTTTGTACTCGTCTTCCTTTGAAGTCATCTGTGATTTTAGTAATTCCTGAAGGACATGCAACCTGAAATGCGCCTGTACCGTTTCAGGAGGTATACAAACCATCCATCTATAGGCCTCAATGCATATTTCTCTAAGGCACTAGAAATAGCTTATTTGTTTATTGCCTCCAGAGCAATAAGTAAATCTCTTCCTGAAACGAAAATGACAATCAACAAAGTTATTTTTCATCAACAGCGAGCCATCATATATATATTCTCACGTGGCAAAAGGACCGACTAACCACATTTTGAAATTTATACAGTAATAAAGCCTTTAGGGTCACAGTTGTAACAGAAGAACAATGTCCGTCCTCTTACTTCATTTCTAAACACTACTGACAAATGTGATTTCGAATTCTTAATAAATACTAAACAGTCTAACTTTATTTAAAAATTGACTTAGTCCGTTTTGGTATGTGACTCTCCAAATGATGTATACGAATACTCATTAGGAGTAGGAAACACTTGAATTATTTCCTTTTTATTCTGAGAGACAAAATGATGTAATAACGTTGGGAAGAAAAAATCAATATATATTACCATTCATTGAAAATATTTTCTGAATAAGAAACAGAGATGGGAATAAAATAAATTATAATATGTAACCTGATAATTCATTGACAGAGATACAAAACGTAATTGCTCGGTTTAAAAATCATAAAACATGGAAATAGAGGTAACGAAAGAGGAGAATGTACGAAAGCAATAATATATAATAAATTTGAAAACTAGTTTAAAAAAAAAACGGAAAAATTGCTCGTAAAAAAAACGTTATTTTTCCAATTTTTCGTGCTATTTTGGAAAAGAACGTTTTTTTTTTGCTTTTACGGGGTCCCTGACAACACTTTATGTTTAATGATTTAGTTAAAATGTTAGTTGATGTTCAAAACATATATTTAGAAAAAAAAATGCGCAATGGGACTGCATCTGACAAAGATTTGAAGCAAAATGTACGTTTTCTGGGTCTGAGCCCAAGATGCCTAACGGCCTGAAGAGAACACAACGTTTCTCTCATGTAGAAGGGTGCTAATGAGATATATTGCATTCCTAATGTAAATTGAAAGTTTTTTGTACATGTTTTAACTACATGATTGTACTAAACATAAACAACAAATGCATTAGGAGTGTTAACTAGTGGATATTGGTGAAGGAAAGACAATAAAACAATTTCGTAGATAAAAACAGTTTTTTATCGAAAAAAAACATTTTTTCCTTTTTTTCTCCAAAATTTCCGTTTTCTCCAGGTCTTTAAAACACACAAGATTTGTAAAAGATTTACTCGATCAAACAAGCAAATTAATACTTATACTAAAAATCCACATTTAATTAAATTAATTATAATAGATGCTCGAGTTGAATATTCAAGATACGTTTGTAAAATAATAATAATAATAATAATAATATTTCCTGTTTAATCGAACTGATATCCCTTTTTTGATAGACACTCAACTGAAGAAGCAGACAAAGCAAAAACTGAATTGTCATTTAACTTCATTCTCGGACTAGTGATGGGAAGGAAAAAACATCTTTCTATATAGTTTTTCTTTGGAAAATAACTGTATTTATTCCCTCTCAAATAATTTGACGGTTGGCTATATGGATAAAATGTTCTTGTTAGAAATATACATTAGAAAAATGACGTTTGTACTTCCTGTGAGAAATTTCGCTTGCTCAACCTGAACCAAAACTGTCCAAAGCGCATTAACAAATTTAACATTTATCTCGTGTACAAGGGTACTAACGATATACATTTATTTCGTATTAGAACAAAGTTTATCGCACAGCTTTTAGCGTAAGGTTCGTTACGTTTACTAAATTGAAACAAAAATTCATCAGATATGGGAAATAATGAATTTTTGGGATACAGAAACATGAAGCCTCGCTGGAAAAAAAAAACTGTATATAGTTAAACGACACATAATTTCATATTGAACGTGTTCAATTCAATCTCCGTAGTAGTATAAATCATAATATTGCACTGCTTACGGTACTGAATCAGATAGTCTAGCGAAGAATCCAGTTTATTATGCGAGAAAGAAGACGCTTGTTACTCGGTGCATTTCCTTCTGGTAATATTTCTTCCATTAAAATTCAACATGTTCTATTCTAGTAATCCTTTTTTCCCTTTGATTGTATTTTGTAAATTATAACAGTTGTCTTTTATTATTGTTTCACCAGCTTTGAATCCACATTTTATGAATATTATTGCAAAAAAAAAAACAAAAAAAACATTGTTTTTATTGATTGTCTGTAATTATTCAAACGCTCCCAAAGATAGGTTTCTTTTACTTTCTTTCAATTTATTTTGAGAAAAAAGAAATATGAGATTACTTTCTGTCCATGTAAGTAGTATCTGAAGCTGGTTTGTTGCAATTCTGAGTCGTTACCATAGTAGAGGCTTTATTTCCTTCTTCAGAAGACAAAGGATATCAATGAAATATCAATATCTTACCTCCGTCGCCAGTTAGATGAGAGAACTTCGCAATTCCCTTCTTCTTCTATTAAGAATGTTGGCAAATAAACCGCCGCCCCCTTGGAATTTGCACTGTTTTATTAAACTTTCTCCTCCTTCAAATCACCTGTAAAATTAATTATCCCATTTAGAAGGCTCGTTGGAAGTAGTGTTGGCTACTGCTTCACTGTTTCGACTCACTTCACTGACCGACTGCATCGAAGCACGACTAGCCAAGTGTTCCGAATCTTTGGATGTAAATACGAAGCAGCGACCGACGCACGGAGTCGAAACTCACAACCACTGTTTCGTCCTACGGATAGAAATGTTTCGATACACTCGAGTCGTGTTTTATCTTCGTTTAGTGATTGTTAGTGATTGTTTTCACACTTTGTTTTAATTTCAGCCGTGTAGCTCATCCTTTACAAACACACAGGATGATATGCATGAATTTATAAAGACACTAAATTACGACGAAATTCCTTCATCGATAGAAATCGCTCAGCAATTGCAAAATGCAATAACATACACCAATCATAGAGGAAGTGAAGAATGCACTAAGATTGAAAGAGAGATAAAACAAGAGAAGGAGCCGGAGGGTGTTCTGAGTCACCCTTCTGTTTCTTTGGATAACTTGAAATCTGATCAGCAGGTGAGTAGATTCATATGATATTAATTATTTGAACGCTACTAATTAGTGCATTGAATTTTCTTTGGTGTCTCACTTCTAAGTTAAGTCCACCTTAGACAATATAATGGCTCGTACGCCCCCTCGTATTATAAAACGTATACAGTCTGTAGTAGGAAATTTTTAACGCGATCTGTGCTGCAGATTCTGTGATAGTTCCTTCAATATCATCCCTGGCCGTTACTTTCCTGAAATCTGAGTCTTAGGTGCCTAAAGGCCATCAAATAAAACTTCATAAATGCAGTGGCGGCTAGAAGTAGATTCGCAATTTTGCTTAGAATAAGGCTTCGCTAGTAGCAGTGGTAATGTACAGGTCTACAATTAATTGCAATAATCTTAACTCGTTAAGTGTAGTTCTGCAGCAGAATAACTTCCCTGTATTTTAGTTAAATCCCGCTTTTATTTGAAATAATTACGTCATTTATAAGTATTTAGTGAAGTAATCATATTTAATTACAAGTGGATCATATTTCCCAGTGATTTGCAACATCATTAATAGAGATCAAGTAAACTAAACCGCCCTTTAACCATATATCAACATGCGTTTCTTTCGTAGAGGTGCATTGTTTTCAACTGCGAGTAAAAATCAACTTCTCCTAACAGGACAGAAAGTAAATATTTCTCCACTAATCATGTTCCATGGCAGTAACGTTTTGATTGGATTTGTAAGTACGCCATGGACTTTTCACTAGGCTGATAATGAACTACCTGGTATAAAGCTTTTTGTGTAGTCGAATGAAGCTACGCCTTTTAAATACTTTTTATATTTAGTGTTCCCAAAAGTCCTCATCATCGTGTGTAAAGCGTTTGCTGCAGTGTTTTAAGTTACATTTTGAAAACTGCATTCTATCTTTCTTTCAGTCATATACAACATGTATACTTGTTAATGAGAAAAAACTACGTTCTCTCGTTTGGAAAATTAAATTTTTTATGAGGTTGACAACAGCTCTAACCTAGAAAAAATACAATTTAAATGAAAACATCCACCGCTGAAAGAATTCCAGAGAATGGATGTTACTACATACTATTTTGTGTCATGATGTATGAAGAAATAGCGTCTATAACATTATAAAAATATTGATTCAGTGGTTCTAGGGATCCCACCAATATTGTTTCAGTGATGTTTCGTTATGAGTCTTTAGTAATTGCAAATCGAGTGCTTAGAGTATTTGAAACTTTTGTATAATATATGGCTTCCAACATTACCTGGCTTTCCGAAATGGCACTCTAGTGTCTTACTAGAGCTCATGTAGACACATGAATTAAGCACATCAGCTTGGGCGCATCTAGTCCTACGAGATTTTGCTGTAGGGATTTATTAATAACCGTGTGAGAGTGACAAGATGTTAAATCAAATGCTTTTGAATTTTATTTTACCATTTTAAAGTCCTACGATTAAGAGAACGCAATCTCTTAAACACCGTCTTAGAGGCTTGTAACGTATATGTTTTATGACCTTTCATTCATATTGCATTTGCAATTAACATTAAATCAATGGCCAAACCCATGCTACCATCTATTGATAGTTCTGTAAGCTCGCAGTTACTACTTGAAATAAATTTTGGTTGTGTTGTATACATTGGTTCGAGAACTCGAAAGCGAACTTCAAAACTACGAGCTCTTATGTTTCTTATAATTTAGATAAAAAGCGTTTCCTTTTTATTATAATTTTGCAGTGCCGGTCTTCGGGTAGTGATCGCGAAATATATTCAAAAAATGGGTTCCCGAAAACCTTAAATTAGTTCAAATATATCCGGGAGATTTAGAAACTCGAAAGAATCAGAAAAGCTTATAATGTTATTTAAAAATTAATTTAAGTTAAAACATTTTGTATTAGTACGGTGTTGGTCCACCTTTAGCGCTCTGGACGCAATAGACCGATCCAAGTCCTGAATGGTGGTGAGTGAAATTGAAGCATTGTTCATACAACACAGACTGCAGCTGAGCTTGAATCGAGGGAGGTGAATATTTACGGCAATCTCTAGTTCCCAAAACATTCGACAGAAGTTCGATGATATTCAGGTCTAGAGACAGATCGGACGATGTAAAGTGTTAAACCTCTTCAGCATGATTGTGAAACCAAACCTGGATACGGTCAATGATATGAAAGTGGCACTATTATCTTGGAATGTGGCATTCACATCTGGATATAAAATTTGCACCATTGAATTAACCTGGTTATCTTTATACTGCTGCTGTAACCTAACCTTCATACGACCATTATATTTCAACGTATTCAGATTGAAACATTTTCAACATGGTGGACGCAAATTATATATCTTCACATGTTATTAAGATTTTTATTTCTGGTGATAATCTGTGTTTTGTTATGGTTTGGTCAATACCAACGGATTTTCTTCGCTATACGATGCAAATGCGAATATGTTATCTTCACGAAATTCAGCATGTTTCACGGAAGAAGTTGAATATAAGACTAAAATTTATCTTGTGATGTTTAGAACTATCAACAGAATGATTATGTAGAAAACTCTGTGGCGTTGAATCACAACCCATTCTTACTACAGGATAATTCCCGTGTTTGGATATAAAATATCTCAAATGGGCCATCATAAAAATGTAAAAGTTGGTTTTCTCCAGGAATGTTTGTATGTTCTCAAATCACAGCATAAATGACAATTTTTATTTTTAGTGGCTTGGCCAATAACAAGTTGTTCATGGGACTTAAAAGTGTGCCTTTCTAGCAGTATAGTGATATTAAGTTGCATATATACATATAATCCGCTTGCACTGACCAAACCAATTAGAAATAAAAGTTGTAATTTTGGTTGTGAGCTGACCACTAACAAGGCTACCTTTAAGTTTCAGTTGTTTTTTAATTAGATATTTAAGACCGAAATCCAGCATTTTTTGGCGAAAGGTCATGTGTGAATCCTGTTAGAAAGAAAGGAATTTAATTCAATCAAATGAGATTTCGAATTTTGTAAGGTCTAAACATTACAATTGATCCAATCTTAAATTTACTGTTTCACAGAAGAAAAAAAATGTGGTGTCTTTGAAGATATAACATTTGCATTTACATAGTGTGACGAAGGACAAACTAAACTTGCACTGATCCTGGAAGCCAAATGCCGACAAAGACGGCAAATGTTCAGGGAGTTTGGTCAGGGATAGACCGAACCCAAACTAGTAGTCGGGAAGTAGAAGGGGAAGGACCACGTGAAGCCACAAGTGGCGTTTGGTTGTCGGGCCATTTCCGGGTCGCTGTCTCTGACTTGCCGGCATAGAGGCGAAACTCCGACCATCCACCAGCACTTGATGATTGGAAAAGGATGGGCACCCGCCCATTGCCTTAGGTTGGGAAAAGGCTGTTCCCATTCCATTTCCTGATGGTCGAGAGAAGAGCGAGCCCCCTTTATTATTGATGGTCGGGAAATAAGCGAATCCTTATCCACTTCCTGGTGGTCGGGAAAAGGTTGCGGTCCGCACTTTTCCGACCGCTTTAATTTAGAATTTATGTAACTCAAGTTTCCTTTCCAAGAATTAAGCCGGTAGATTAGAATATAGAAAGATGCAAAGTGGAAACGTTCTTTACATTTGTTAAAAGCAAAAGTGCCTTATGTGGGGCCAGGAACTTGTAATTTATTCTTAGTACTAGCTGTTGCCTGCAGCGTCACCCTACTCGGAAGCCGTCTTCGAATATCTGGTTGTATGGTCTAGTGGATAAAGCGCTGGGGAGTTCCTCTAAAGCTATCGGGTACGATCCCACCACAGGCCACCGATCTTTTAATTTAAAAAAAATACTTTTTTTCATTTATACTTTCGCAATATGTACTTTTTGGTACCTAATCTAACTTTAGTGAAATAAATTACTTAAAGCAAGATTATACATAAATTTCAAATATCGAGTTTGGACAGTGTGGGATGAGAGTTGATATGTCAGTTAGTCAGGATTTCTATTTTATATAGACAGACTCCTATTATTAGTAGTAGTATTGTCTTTTCAGGATATTATAGTTTAAATTCAAATTCCCTTATTCTCAAAATATTAGGAATATTGACGTATTTGTTTTAATCCGGATTTTTTTTAGAATATTGACCGAGCCGCCGTCGGTGAGTGTTAGAGCGTTGACGTAGCATTCGGGAGTCAATGCCATACCATCCTGATTGAGTTTTTTTAACGTTTCCCTAAGCCACACCAGGCAAATGCTGGGATGGTACCTACAGCGTAGATGCTGGCCAACACCTTCCCAAATCCTTTCCCATCCTCTATCTCGGCCTAACTGTATAAACAATATTTCAATTGCAAGCATAGAGGGAAAATTTTGAATTAGTGTTTCCGTTGTACAGAACAAGGCATTATAAATTTTTGACAGATTCTGATACAGATTGTATTTGTTTAAACGTTTAATCAACAACCATTACGTAAAAGAATTGTATTGCTATCAAACTTCAATATTTAACACCTTCTTGTTTAGCTGTATATCTATCTGCTATCTGTATATCTGTATGTATCTTTTATAACTTAGGCTGTATTGGAACCATGTTGTTCGTAGAACATTAATAAATATTACATTACATTATTATTACCATAACAAATGTAGTGGTATTTCAAGTTAGTAATCAACGGCTAAATAAAAAATTAAAATTTATAATTCATGTATACTGGGAAACATCGAGTTTCAGGTGATAATAGTAGTGCAATCACGATATTTTGATGATCCTCTGAATCTACAGAAAGTAACAGTAATCCTGGTGCAAAACTAGGAGTTTTATTGTAGTTGTATTTGCTATGAAGATTTATTTTCGAGAAATTCTGTGTAATGAAGAACAAACCTCCACAACTGCGGGCTTAAAGTAATTTTGTAATCAATATAGTGTCTGTGTTACTTACTACATTCCTTTTCAGACTTCTAGAACTATCTTATTGACGAACGGTTTTCGGACATTTAAGCCCAAAATCCGGCATTTTTCGCAAAGGACCACGTTTGAACTCCCGAAGAAGAGAAGGAGTGTGATTCAGGACCATGATTTTTTGCGTGCTCGATTCGTAGGTGTCAGTATTACAATTTTTTTTTAGATTTTTATTCAATTTCTTCACCCTAAGAAATTTGTTAAACATTAAATTTTGCACAGTTTGTTACTTACCTTTGAGTCTAATTATTAGAATTAAGAAATTAATTTTCAAAAAAGGTGATTCCATATGTTCACAACTGCGTAGATAGAAATTAATATTATTCCTTACCAAACAGTAAGTTTGCTTTACTATTACTAAAGCAATAAAAGAAATAATCTATCTGATCTAAAATCACTAATGTATAAAATGGTCCAATTAGCGTGACCCAATCTACTGGTATGTTAGAAAGACAAATCTTAACATTTTTCTAGTTGTAAAATAAGTTCATGGTTAAAACCTTTGCTTTATAAACCAACGCTAAAGCAACGTGAGTTCGAACCCTGGTCACGACGCATGGTGGGGCGGAGGCGTTTTACTCTTTTTCTGGAAGAGAGCGTCAAAACAAACTAAAGAGATTCCATAAATTGGACTGTTTTCTTGGAATAAGATAATTTTAGAAGGAGTTTATGGGTTATTGAGAAGGTACGGGGGAACTTGTGACGGTCGAAAGCTTGATAGCTACCCAATCAATCAGTTCTGGTCTGAAATCAGAAGTTCCTTTTCTTAGATTGAAGAACATTCTTTATTTGCTTATATAGATTTTATAAGTTTGTGAGCTGAAAATAAGGCGTTTAGGTAAGATAAGATAAAATTAACTGTATGGGCGGTAACAGGACTATGGCTTACGCCCGTCCCGTAAGACGTTTAGGCTTTCGAAACAGTTTCTATCTTTGAATGAAAGAGTGTAGCAGTTCAAGGTGTTATAGGTAAGGAGTTTTGCCTTATGAGTGTATATTCTTAGAAAAATGTTGTGAAGTTGTGGAATTTAGGAAAGGCAAAGTTTCGGCCAGATGAACAGTCACTATGGTTTCCATGACGACGAGTTGGAACTGCAGGCAAGCTTCGACGGTGGAGATGGTGGTATAGCTGCACCCCTACAGCTCTTGGTGGTCAGTGTGCTCGAAGCCCGGCAACCGACTTACAGTAAACTTCCAGACACAGGTACCAGGAATAACGAGATATCTAGGTCGTTGAGGATTATAGCTTTCTGTTGGTAGGATTAGCTTAGTTTCAGGAAAGCGACGGCAGCGCTAAGCAGAATGACTCGCTTGAGTGTTGGAGAGAGAGAGAGAGAGAGAAGGGAGACAGCGATACCAACGCTAAGCAGAAGGACTTGCTTAAGGTTACATCATGATTGTGTCTGGTGGTGGACTGGTCTCCTAATTTCCTAGTCTCAGAGTCCACCTTTTGTACTCCAAATTTCCCGTTGTTCCCGAGATTCTCGGAGAGGAACAATATATCTCTAGAGCGGAGTTTAGCTGTCTCTGTTTCTTCAACTACACCGAAACTCGAACGGTAGATATCTGACATGATACTCCTTTCTTTAATGCAATTTGTAAAACGGAATTCAAATCTGATAACCGTTTTCCTCGATCACCTCATGTCTTTAAGATATCGCCCAAATTTTATATTTCACGCTACACCCATTTTAAAATTCCAACCGACCGTGCACAGATATGTGAGCTTATGCGCTGATTAATGCAGAGGCAAGGTGGGATAAATGTTTTCTTCAAAAACAGTTCTTAATATAAACCTATAGGGCACATATTGTCAATTTTTTATTCATGTTAACAAAAGGTCAAGCTGAACTGCTCGGTTCACGTCTTAAATAATGTGGTTTGCTTGCACCGGGTACTGTGACTTATCACTTTCGGCACAGACAAAAGGAACTCGAGAAGTTCTTCACAGTGAGTAACAATATTTGCTACTGTACGGACGTTAAAGGTCTTATGTCGAGTCTAGGGGTGGAACACAGCATTGAAGAATGGCGACTGTTCATAGACTCTTCAAAGACAAGTTTGAAGGCAGTGTTGTTACATAATGAAAATATGTATGCGTCAGTATCTGTTGGATATTCTGCACACTTAAAAGAGACATACGAAACAATGTTGCTACTTCTTGAAAAAATACGCTATAACGAGTACAATTGGCGAATCTGGTGATTTAAAAGTAAACACAATTCTCGTGGGAATGCAGACAGGGTTCACCAAGTACTGCTGCATCATCTGTGAGTGGGATAGCAGATATAGGCAGCATCATTATATTAAGAAGAATTGGCCGATCAGAGATAGAATGGAGCCAGGAAGTAGAAACGTTCTTCGTGCGCCGTTTGTTAAACGTGACAAGGTTATCATTTCACCGCTCCACATAAAACTAGGGCTCATGAAAAATTTCGTGAAGGCACTAGACACCGAATCAGATGCTTTTCAGTACCTGTGTAGCAAGTTCTCGGAGTTAAGTTATGCGAAAGTAAAAGAAGGTGTATTAATGGGTCCACACATTAGGAAGATCATGGCTAACAGCAACTTCCAAGACTTGCTAAGTGATACTCAAAGAGAGAGATGCATGGGTGGCATTCAAGTCAGCAAATTTCTTGGAAATTATAAATCCGGTGACTATGTCAATGTTGTGCAGAAGTGTATTAGTGTGTATAAACAGCTTGGTTGCAACATGTCTCTCAAAATACATCTCCTCGACTCACACCTTGACTTTTCCCCGAGAACCTAGGTTCAGTCAGCGATGAAGATGGAGGACGATTCTAACAGGACATCTCGGTGATGGAGTCACGCTACCAGGGTCGATGGAGTGCAGCGATGCTAGTTGACTACTGCTGGACACTTCAGCGGGACATGATAAATGCTCAGCACAAGCGCAAGTCTAAAACTAACAAATTCAAACCACAAACTAAAAACGTGAATTCAGTATATATGTATTTTATATCTATATTATATGTGTGTATTTGTATATTTTATGTGTATTATAAGTTTAAAAGATTGTTACAAAATATTTAGGTTACATGTTGCGTATTTACAATTTTTATTTAGGTAAAGCCATGTTTTATGTGCTGCAGGTAGCAATTAGTGTTCTAATGAAACTCCAGTTTGTAGGTTATTTGCCTTCTAAAAATATTAAAGATATATATATATGATGATTCACCTATACCTCAAAAACGTTGGGTGATATAGATAAACGGTTTTCATATTTGAAATCAGCATGCTCTGATTGTCTTAGAACGCGGGTTGGATACTCAGATCAGATTGTTTTTTAGTGTTATCCAATAATTTGGTAATTCGGTAGATAGGATTCTAATCGTGAAGATTGAATACATAGTGACGTCATAGAAACAGTCCCCAGTTAGCTGGATGTAAGTCTCAGCTCGTTCTACTTTGCCAAAGGGCTCGTTGTAACGAAGTCTAGTAGTGACTTGCGCATACGTACTTACTTATGGTTCGTTACTTCTGTGGACGCAAGGAGAGGAAAAGCTGAAAAACTCATACTCCTGTAACTTCCACTTGTGGTCATTGGATGGTCCTCCATATGTAGTGGGAGATTATGGTTCTCTTCTAAAAGTATTCCTTTATTGGCCTGGTTTTGCCTTAGGCATAGTGGAGTAATAATCTTCTCGTGGGAAATAGGTTTTGGAATTTAGGGATAATGTGTCTTGAATTTCAAATGTGTTTAACGTGCCTCTGTCCTACTGTCAACTTTACATTTTTGGAACCTTTCAATGCGGGAACATAAATTTGATTCACATCTTAGCATTGTAGGAGGTTACATTCAAGGGCGCCCATATGGGGGGGGGGCGGGCTAGCCGGATAAAATTATACTATGCAAGATAGAAAACAAAAATAAAAAGTTTATATGTGCTTTCTATATTTTATCTTATTCATTTTCAACACAACAAGCTTTGTAGCTCAATTAGTGTCGATATTTAAAATGCTCATTTCCAGACATTTTTTATTACAATATTTCTAAATGCGTTCGATGACGAAGACAGATAACATAATTATATCCAATTCGATGGAAGTTCTACACATTTCATTGCAGGTAGTTACATATTCTCCAGATTGGTGATTTCATAGTTTTATTGTCCTTGCCTTTTTGCAGTGGAAGAGACCAGTGTTGTCTACGCGAGTTGTTCATGACCAGACATGAAACTGTAACAATGATAAAAAGTTTGTGCAGTCTAAGCCAATTTGAATTATTTTCCTAAGAAACAACAGATCAGGAATGATACGTCTTTGCTCTAAGGGACATAAGGGACATTTTCTCTAATGTAGAAACGTTAATTTTTCTTCCCATTCTTATTACAAATGATAGAATTTTAAACGCTTCATTTTAAATAGTTTTATGTGGCTCTTAAACGTTAATTTCATATCAAACGAGACACCAAGATTTTTTATCTACGTCAGGCCTACTTGTGAATTTAACAATTAAATGTATAAATCGTTTTATTTGTAGTAAATTATAAAATTTCGTATTAATTGCAAGTTGATTGATAACACACCAGTTAGTAAAGTTGCCTAAACTATGCTGTTGTTTTATGGCATCTTCATGGAATTAATTTTAGCATATATTTGAGGTCATAGGCAAATATTACCTTTTCATTATCTGGTAAGAATTGCGGTAGGTCATTAACGAAACAAGAAGAATAACAACGGTCCAAGATTCGAGCCTTACGGGACTCATGACAGTGCTATATATTCATCAGATTTGTGTTCCTTAACCGCCTGCGATTAGTTAGATAAGAACACATGAACCCAATCAAAGGCAGAGAGGAATGATGATGATTTAATTTACCTAGTAATACATTGTGATTAAGTCAGTCAAATGCCTTTTCAAAGTCAATATAAATTGCATCGACTTCCTTTCCTTTGTCCAACGAGTTTTCAATCAAATCTGTAACAATTGTAAGGTTCGTTACCGTGGATTTTTATGAAACAATTGCATGTTGTTTAGTTGAGTTAACTGCGTTCAAATGAGTATTAATTCGTTGATATACAATCAGTTCAGATAATTTGGCAGAGATTGGTAAGATTCCTATAGGCCTATGGTTGGTAATTCGTCGTCTCTTGTTGGTTTTAGGTATACGACAAACTTAAACAGATTTCCATTTGTTAGGGAAAATACATGTTTTAGTGCCAAGTTGGACGCAATCAATAGGGAATATTTAAATTTACCAAAACATCCTTTCACTATATACGAGGGTATACCATCAGATCTAACTATCGTTTTGGATTTAAGATTCTTGGCAGCCTTTCCAATTTCGTTCAAATGTATTTTAGCTACAGACAGTATTCAGATTTGCTATCAACATTACTGAACGTTTGAGAAGAGGATACAACTACTGATTGGGAGTACTGTGGAAGCGTATTCGCTATTTCTTCATTGTCACACAAATCTGACCTTGAAATTTTAATATATTTGGGGGAAGATATTTTGTTTTGTTTTTAACAAATTTCCACATTTAGCCTGGATCATCATTGATATTATTTTCAGAATTTGATATAAAGGTCTTATAGGCTATTTCTATGTCTTTCTTGACTTCTCTACGCAATCGAACAAATTCCTGATAGTAGGATTTTGAATTTTCAATTTTGTATGTATATACTTTATATGATAAATTGTTAAAAATCCTACTATCATATACATTGACCTTCCTAATGACGTCTTTAGTGAACCAGGACGGATACTTTTGGACAGTTTTTTTTGCAGGTGACGCATTTGATAATTATTTCATAAATAATATCTTAAAGTTTACTAAGTATGCCATTAACATTATTATACTCTTTTAAGCATTTCCAATAAAATTCCAGTATACCTTAAGGTTGGTTTATTGTACTTTATGACATGGTTCTTTTTGCGTCCTTAATTTAGTAAATATTGTAGTGGTTATCTTGTTGATAACTTTTAGCAAATCATAGAAAAACTGTCATTTTATCCTTCCCCCCCCCCTGAAACCCACTATATGGGCGCCCATGGTTACATTGGTTACACTCACGACAAGAAGTTTACAGATAAAAGGATCTTTGGTAACACAATACAATATCTGTATGGTTGACACCTGTAACATATGAACGTTGTATACCGATGGTTATATCTTGCTCAAAGAATCTCTGAGGTGGATGCAACGTAGGAATACAAAGCACACCAAAATATAAATGTGACATTTCCTCCAGTGAGACATATACTGTCGTATTTCAAGGATTAGTTCAACTATAGATACACAGAATAAAAAAAAAACAACAACATAAACGTTACATTTATGAAAGAAGTATAAAAAATATCATTCCTGAGAAAGCTCAAATATATGTTCGTAGGGAAGGGTTGATTTCAATCGAAAGCAAGAGTCTATACCGAAATTAGAAGTGACTAAACTGTCCTTGACTATATGAATTGAAATAGGTAAGTAAGTCCAGAACAAAATTACGACTCTTCGATGCTGTTTTGAAGAAACACAACAAAAAAATATGAAAGAAGAGGGGTTTCTTTCTTAGATGCGGGGATATCAACAAAATGAATGAATTACAGTCCTTCTTGAATGTTCTCAGAATGTACCTGGTGTTGGGAAGAAAAAAAATAAAAAGAGGACTTTCGTTTTCTTTCTGGAGTGGACATTGAAATAACAAGCAAAAATAACGTTCCATTGTAGCTTGGAAGTGAAGGAGGAAAAAACAATTCAAATTGAAAAGAAAAAAATAGGGTGTAATTTGAGCTTACCACAGTCAGGTCAAGTAATTTTTCTATTAGTTAATAAGACAATAACTTCTCTTCATCAAATGACAAAAGTATAGAATTTGCCAGCAAGAGATAGAAAAGCATTTCAGACCCATGAAAAGAACTTCTGTCTTCTTTACTGAAGAACAGTTTAGTATCTTAGTGACTCATCGTTCCTGGGGATCATAAGCTTTAGGGATAGTTAATTTGTATGAACATTGGGGATAGTGAATTTGCTGTATGGCACCTTGCTACGACATTGGATATAAAACAGTTACTGAATTTGTATTTAACATTCTAATATAACATACTGGCGTTCTGTCAGCACCCACCACTTCTATGATGTTATATTTTAAACATAATAAGTACTTATGTCCTGAAATGGATACATATAGAACTGATTATTATTATTTTATGTAATTATTCATGCTTCGAAGAATATATCATTATAAAAATAAATTTTCTAGAACGGGATTCGAACCCACGATCTCACGATTAGAAGTCAAAGTTCTAAAGTAAACATTGCTTCATAACTTCAAATTGAGTTTCATTTGCTCTTGTATGAATTTTGATTGTATATCTCTGGTTGATAGCCTGTGTTATGATTAGGGATTAAGCAAGGATTTTCAGTTTGAGAGAGTAAAGTTAACATTCGGAGGGTGTAAGTGGCTTTTGCATGGTTTCTATCGATTTTCGATCAGCTTTCTATTTTCGAGTTGTGTGGCGTGATTACTGGTTATGATCTATAGTGCGTAAATATTCTTAAAATCAAGACAATATGAACAGGCAATTTTGTTCTATACGAAAAAGTAAAGAAGTTATGTCACAAAACACTCACGTGCGACAAAAATTATATTGCCAAATTCAAAATAAGCACCCCCAAATTAGTAAAAAATATATACATTTCTTCATCTTACAGGACAATGTTTTGAACCTTGTCTTGTGTAATTACCGTCTTGAACTCGACAGCTGGCCATATTAACTTACATGTTCACTTGATTTTGTTACTTACATCCCTTACCTAGCTTATAGTGTTAAAACTGGCAGCGGGACGTATTTCTTTGAGCTCGTCCTGTTATTCAAGTCTTGGAGTGCAATTTAAAATATATCTGTGAAATTGACATTTTTCATCTGTTTTACTCAAAATGAAAGTTCGAAGAAGTGAATGGTGATATGAAGAGACTTGAACCGAGGACGTCAGATTTTAGTGTGAAGCTCTCATTTCCACGCATTATTCATTATGCCACGTACGACACTTGAGACATTGGCACAATTACTGTATATTTTGTCAGTATTGAATGATCGTTCCAGTTCGAAACTTAAACGAGAATGTTTGTCTTTGTAAACGCAATTTAAAGTTACATTGTGTTATTTCAACCTTTATTAGAGATTACATTTTTTTTTTAAACTTTAGTGGGTGTAATACTTAGTATTATTATTTACTGAAGTTATTTTCTATTTTTGGAATTCATACTTTTTGCCGATGAAGTAAGTTTTACATATTCAAATTTATGATTGGTTACAATAATCTCGTGATGTAAAGAATTATGGCATTATCCAGGATTCGAGAAGGATTAAAACGTGTACATGGTTTCAGACTATCTCTTCATAGGTCTCTCCAATCACTGTATTTGTATATTCCCGAAGGAACGAAAGGGGGAACAGATTTTTCTTACTTGTCCTGAACTGATTAAACGCAACATTTCGTGTATGGTGTGTTGCCTACTTTCACTACTTTCCATTTCATTAACTTCCGTCGCACAGTGTACTAACTATATTGAACAGGCACGTACATAGAAGTTCTTTCTGGGGGCAGTGACTTTAAACCGAGGTCTGTCTTGGAGTGAAATTTGCGTAATATGCATATAATTTTGTAAAAAAAATTAAACTTACAAAAAATATGAATTTCGGGGTAGTGGGGATCCGGCGTCCCAGGACCGCCCTCCAACATACGTCCCTGATAGTGAACCAATGTTATATAGACTGTTCGAAAGCTGAGTCTGATTGGTTACGCTTTTTCTTTTGCTTCAACTTATTTCCCGTTTAGCAGTCTCATCGAAAAATGCCGATCGAAACAGTAGTGTGGTCTAAAGCGTTAGACCAGCGTCTACAATATCGTGGCTTCGAATCTCGTCTGGGGCATGGATGTTTGTGGATTTTTAATAAGCATTTATTCGTGACAGGTCTAAATCCAAAGTTAATAAAATGGTCCACACAAAATAAAATTTGTCGAAGTTTTACAACGAAAAATATAATTAATTTAGAAAAGTACTGTCAAAGTGTCCTGTTTTCAACCGCCCTCTAATGGCTATCATAAGGGCTGATTTTCATGAAAGCTAGCGTTGCGTGCGGTTTGGGTGAATAGCCAATTGAAACACGTGTTACACTTACCTTACAGTAAAACACATGTTTCAATTGGCTACTCACCTTAATCGCAACCAACGCAAGCTTTCATGAATATCAGTCTTAAATGTTTTTTATCAGCCTTAAATCAGCACCCTATCTTGAATTGAAATCCAGGTTATGTTTCGGATTTCACTTTAAGACAAAAATACACAACATAGTTTTTGGTCATAGATTGTAATAACTTTGTATGAACCTACAAGTGGAGTTTCAAGGTCAAGACCAAAGAAACGGAAGTTTGTCCAAAGAAAATGCAGTTTGTATTAGGTCACGTGTCCAATTTAAGTGTTTTAATTGACACACTAAATGGCTCGTGGCACAGAAATAGACTTCCTTTTCACATACAGCACACACACACACACTGGACAAGACTTTTTCCTATCATTTTTACCCACTTGAAATAAACGCGTCGACCGCCGAAGACATAGCATTCATTTCATCGTTCAACACGTAGGCGCTTGCAGAAACGTATTCTAGAGACGGCTCATTAAACCTCGAGCAACACGTTGGCAGTTTGGATTCAAGACATTTGATGGCAATTCTGCAAAATTACAATTGTGCTGGAAAACAGTTCGGTAGTTTCCGCTTTCAGTGACGTAAGACTGAATTCTTACATCATTATCTGAATAGAAAATTGTAAGAAGTGATTACTTCCTTTATTACGGCCCTTAAAAATTATATCCCGGTTGGATATGGCCTTGTGTTGTAACCCGACTGGCTCGGTAATTTTGCAGCGAGGGAGAAGATAATTTCCAATGGCGAAGAAGGGAAAAACTATTCCATTGCGTACAATGAAAAAATAAACTAACCTGGCTTTTCTAACCTCTCTGTGAATTTTGTGAAATGTTGACACATGCAAAAAGAAGCAATTATTTATAACTACAGAGAAAAAAGTAAAGTTTCTTTTAATAAAAAATATTGGAAAATTGTCACCTCGAAGGAAATCGAACCCAGATCGCGCGGTTACTCAGCCAATGCTCTAACCATTGCACTAAGCTGGCAACTCTTCACATTATGTCTCGCACTGTTATTTCTGTCACATAATTCATTACTACGCTAACAGATGTCTCTCCCATCGCCATAATTTCTATACTGAGTAGAGATTGTAGGAACGGTTCTTTTCGTCGAACGAATCCAACTAGTTGTAATGGAAGGAACAATTGCAGAAAACGATTCCTTCGATTTTGCTATTCGGAAGTTTGCACACAGAAAAACAAGAGAAAGAGAGTATAAACATGTTGCTACTTGATACACGAATTAATAAATACGATGGGCCAATAAACTCTTAGTGAACATGTAAACAAAACGTTTGATGAAAGTATGCAATTATTACTCCTCTTTGTTATGCAACCACGCATTTTTTGTATTATTATTAGAAAATCGTCCGGTATATGGGATCTACTTGAGATATCAATTTGGTGTAAACAAATTATTATTTCCTGGTGGAAAGCTGTCCCATTCACGTTCATTTCTACCGATGTTTACTTCAGAGTATTTTTGGATATCCCTACTTGCTTTGGAGAATCATCCCCTGTGCACGCATTGCGGAATTTTTATTCCAATTTTAATAGTGCTTATTTAAAGTCTTTGGCGGTACCATGCCGCATCAGCTCTACTGTTAAAAGTATTGCAAATATGAAACTCTCAAGTTCATTTTACCACGCTTTCAGCAGCCTGTAACTTCGAAACGATGCAGATTTCGAAAATTTTGTTAGAGGAACCGTCGTCTTGCTTTAATGTGAGGAATCACCTCCAGAAGTTTGCCGGTATATATAAGTGTCCCGAAAGTGTCTGCACACAACCCTGCACTTATTACTAGCATTTCCTTAAAGCTAATTGAACTCATTATCCAAGTACGAAATGAACTTTGGTCTGTAAAAGTTAAATTTTGTTTAGCTACACAAAATTTTGAATGATTAACGTAAAACGAAAAAGGCGGGAAAACCACTGGGATACTGCAGCTTTAAATATGATAAAAAAACTTTTAAAGCAGATACGGTACCAGTTGAATATAGTGTATCAATTTCGAATCTTTTTCTTTATAACATAAAGTTGCCTCGACAAGCATACATCTCCCCATGTGAAAGTGTCTGAATTCAGCTCTGACTATCGTATTAATTCACAGCCATATACAACAATGAACAAAAGATTAATTCCTGTAATTTTTAAACTTCGATGGATCTCCTAAACTAAGCCTACAAATAAAGTTAATAAAACTATTTCTGATCACGATAACTATGATCGTCTAAGTCAATCTGTTTGTTTTAAAGCATAATAACTTGAGTTTGCTAAATGTGTTTCCTTGAAACTGGATATTGTACTTGTGTAAAAATAGTTTAATAGCTGATGTCACATATGCGTGTCTTTACTTAAACTCGAAGCGACAGTCCAAATATAATCCATTTCCTCTCTTCTGGTCTAAATCGCCTACATATCGGTATTTTCATAAAGATCGCGAAACTTGCCCTTTCTGTTCTAAGATCTACAAAAAAAAGGGTTTTTGGTTTCTTTCGTTACACGTGAAACGAATTAAACAGTTTCTCAGGAACCGTTCCCTTGGAAGAGTTCCAGAAAATATTAACCATCGCTATAAAAGAATCAGTCTAGAAGAAATAGCGGTTGGAAGCACTATCACTATACCCAGTAAGACAAGAAAAACGCTAAATATGGTACCATCTTGGCATTATCCGTGTTTAACTGAGGGGAAACATTGAATAAACTTAGTCAGGATGAGAAGACGCTAGATTCGAATCGCGGGCCTTCCTATGAGGAAAAAATAAAACCTTGACAACAGAACCCTGGACCACGCAAAGCCAACTGTCCAGTAAGTCGGTGTGACGTATTTCCCGACAGATTGAACCCGCTTAACTTTCACTCGCTGTGGTATTTAGTAATGTGTTTCCTTCATATCATAGCAATTAGATTCCACTTCTCTCATCCCTTTTAGGCATGAGCTTAGCAAATTAATTTTCTGCCCTTATTGTGCCATGTTATTATATAAGAACCCTTGTATTTTAATATTTCTGCGGCCACAACATAACCACAGGTAAAATCGTGCAATTTATGAAATCATTTACCGTAGCTGCCTGCCATCTGGTGAGTTGGGTTGAAGGTTTTCAAACTAGCAAATCAGTCTGTAATTTACAGGACAATGAATTCCGTATCGAATCAGATTACAGACATGGCTGATTAACCCGTCATATTTTACCATGTTATAATGGCATGTCACTTTCAAAGTGGAAGGAAGAGCTAGTTTTGTGAAAATTATTAACCATTAATTTGTGTTCTCATCTTCTTTGGTGTTATGTAAAATTTTAATCTATTTATCGTCCAAACAGAGCTGGAAACATTACAAAGCATGCTACGGATGTTATGATCCAGAGCGTATCTTCTTGACGAAAAAATACATTTTCCGCGGATCATTCTCAGAACCATCGAGCTCTACGTAACGATACTGGAGAGAATGCTTAGTGTTGAAAGATAGACGCGAGAGCAAGTATTTTAACACGTTTGTCCACTTCCAGTCTAATCCATGAGGACTAAAATTCCAGTTTTAAATCTGTTTTATACGCTTCTTATCGCTGGGCGGTCCTTTATTTAAATCTCAATTCTGAGTATAATCTTAAGGTATATTAAGTGTATTCGTATAATAATATACCGTATTCTGCATATAATAGAAAATGCTGCAAATAATATTTACGTTTTTTGAAAGTATTAAGACATTTACAAACCGGGCCGCACAGCAATATCAAACATAAAGAAATAAAAACATACTTTTCTTAAACAATTGTTACCAAAAATTAAGAAAAAGTCTGTCTAAGCACGACTAAAAGCGAACGCATGAGCCGCGCTCTCATACGCAGTCACTTTATAAATTCTACAATTAGAACGCCCCATGCTTTTCTTTTAAGTCATGCATAAAAAATTTTTTTTTACTTTTTAGTACGAAATTTGCTCATTCAGGTAGCTTGAAAGAACACGTGCGAATTCACACAGGCGAAAGACGATTTGAGTGTAAAAGCTGTGGAGCTAAATTTACCCAATCCAGCATTTGAGAAGAGACTTAAAAATACACAAACGCTAACATCACATTGACTGCAAAATAAGTAGAACTAAACATAATACAAGAAGCTTAAAGGATACACAGGATATCAATGTTCTGTACGTTCGTCTTTAGGCGAATCGGAAGCAACTTGTGTGATATAATTTGTGTTACTCTTAACCTGACTTTAGGACCGAAGGACGAGCTTGTGAAATATAACCCTGTATGTTTTCTGTCAAGTTCAACAATTGTACAGCAAACATAACTTTTAACATATTTGTATTGTATCAGACCTCATCCCGTGTATAATTTTAATTTTATACTATTGGTGAGCGTCTCCAACGTTTTGGCTTTAAAACTAGGATGAAGCGTGGGAGTGTTTTAGATAAGAAAAAATGTATGGGCGGTAACAGCACTATGGCTTACACCCGTCCCGAAGTGCCGAAGATATTGGTTAATGGTGTCACTCCAAAATATTCAGTTTTAAAAGTTTCCCAGATCACGTTATTAAAGTGTAAACATGAACTTTTACGGTAGTTTGATATAACTTATATTTCACAAGAACTTGAACAATTTTGCCTAATCCAAAAATTAAGGATGTATAATGATTTCTTGCTTAGCAGGTAAATAAAGGAAATTAAATCAGTTAGTCTTGTCAATTTAATCTTAGTCATATTTGATCCGTTTAGAAATCAACTAAGTAGATAATACTCCACAAGTCTTCCAATCCTTAATTCAATGAAAGTATTCTTGAGAATCGCCATAATCGAGGCGCTTCCAAGATTCAAGATCTGTGGAGTTAAATTTATAGAATGTTAAGTAAAACGAATGAACGTCCACTCAGGAGTGCTAAGGAATGTGCATGCGTTATAATTACTCAGCAGCTAAACGAAGCAATCGATGAATCATTTATTTAATGCATTATAACAGAAATTGGTTGATAAATGTGTGCACGCTTTTTCCAGACAATATGCTATAATAGAACCAAATAAAATGTCTACGAGGTAGAATTTCAATATTTTTAAAAAGGTTGAATAGCTTTTATTCAGTTACACTATGAAAGAAGCATGGCCAACTTTCAGATATTAAGGTTGTGTCTTTAGTTAGTATTCTTACGGATGTGTAAAATGTATTTTAAAATAGAAAAAAACAATATTACAATACTTCTAACAGTGTACAGGTTTCCGTGTTACTAAAACCAGTTTCAAACTTTCACTCTTTTTAACCTCAACAGGTTCAAGATATGATCCGTTCCGTGTTAGACCAAAGGTGAAACTCTGTGTACCAATTCTAGCACATATTATTGAATAGTCTAGGAAGTGACTAGGCTTAACAATAGTTTAGAGAAGAAAAGGAACCTTTTAAATGTATTTTAAAACCTCTTCTGCAATTATACTTATATGTAATGGCAATATTAGTAACAGTGGGTAACGTAATGTGTTACGTGTGTTAGATATTTTCGTATGTTCCGTAAGTGCGTACATGGCGAATTGGGAATTTAACCCATAACCTGGGACAGACGAATTTTGTCACACTAACCTGGAGGTTGGGTATATTTTACCTCTCAAAACACTAAGTACTATTAATAGTCTTTTTCGCAAATTTGTAAATTTTCAGAATTAAATTAATTTTATTCTTTTCTGGGGAATATATATTCCTATATATCATAAAAGTAAACTGTTCTTTTCTCAAATAAAATATTTCTTCCAGCAGTATTATTCTTGAAGAAATTTCAAGATATATGGTTTACAGCTTCTTTATAAATAAAAGTGAATCTGATAAAGAGGTTATTTTTTATCCAAACTCGAAATGTTAAGCAATATAGGTTATACTGCCCCAAAACACACATGACGTAAAGGTAGGGCTTCTCTGGTGACGGAGAGGACCTAATAAAGAGAATGTAAGTGCCTGGGATGGAATGTACTCTACGTCCAAGTTTACGGGTTAACACGGTCCAAACTGTTCTACCTTCGAAACTATGAAAATCATTGTTCTCTGTGTATTTACACCGCGGAGCAAAGTGAAAGAGTGATAACACAAACGTTGATAATAAAAAAACTATGAGGAGGAAGCGGTTAACTTTATATGTGGTCTACCATATTTCTATAATTTACAGGTAAATGCAAGTTTGGAAATTTTAGTGGTATAGACAACGTGAAAATAAACAAAGGATTCAATGTTAGAAATTAAATGTAACATTATTTAGGGAAACGCATTGCACTATAATTTTAAACAAGATGATCCTTTGAATTGTATTCTTAGCGTAATCATTAGTATCCATCCGCCACATGACTGATATCGCACCATGTTGTCAACAAACATTTAGACTATCTAAATAAACTAAACGACATTTATCTCCCACTTTCACTAGCTCGGCAATAATTCGTATGTGTGAATTTATTGCGATAAAAATCATTTTACGAGTATAGGTACTGGTAATGTGTTTGAAATAAGCGTAATAAAGGAAACGTATTTTGGGGCCTTGTTTTATTAAAATAATGCGAGGTTTGAAATTATTGTCAAAATTATTCTTTCTTTCTAGTCACATGTGAGTGAATAACGAAGGTATATACAGTATATATATACGAAGGTATATATATATATACCAGGTGATCATTAAATAAGTATCGCTGCTCAGAGAACTGTGGAGACATAACCACTGGACAGAATGCAACCAAATGTGGTAGGGTCAGATTTGGGAAGATGCAGAAGCGATTGGTGTAGTAAAATAAAATTGTTCCAATTTGCGCCACCAGAGTAAATTGTGGCGCTGTATAACACCACTGAAGTGCAGCATGGAAGAAAAATGACACGAGGGACGCTAAACGATAAGAAAGGGTGTCATGATCTCTCATGTGGGTCTCGTCGCATTGATTACTAGCCGTGGTCAGTGCCGAATTTACGGGGGGAGGCCGTTTGGGCTGAAGCCACCCTGTAAAGGTCGGGATCTCTTAACAAAGGACGGAAATGTTAGTCGTGCCTAATGCTCAGAAACTGCAAGCTCCCCCCACAATTCCAGGAAACAATTATTCCACAGCTCGCCTGCAGAGGAAATGGTGGTGTTGGTCAGAGCCAATCACGTGCGGTAGGGAAGAAAAATGACACTATTGATGTGAAATGAAAAAATGGCCGTAATTCAACGCGTGGAATTGATTTGTAATGATAATGAATAGCCCGTTGTGTTGTGTTCTGGGCGATGATAACAATGTACGGTTCTGCCCGAAGGCAGGTCTGTGTTGTGAAGGTCCCTGGGCAAGTGGAAGTCATGGTGGTTTACCATTGCATGATGATCATGACGTTCTAAGAACGGGATCTACAGTTTAACATGCAATCCGAACCACATGTGTCTTCACCGACAATTGAACCCGGGACCCTTTGAGCACAAGGCAAAGAGTGGGGGAAGAAAAGCAAGCAACATCCGGTCATTAGCAAGGTCAGAACAGTACACTACTGGCGTATAGTGGCGCTCGAACTCGTTATCACTGAAAGACATGCAAGCGTGCGTAAGCACCTGTAGTTTAGTTCTAGACCAGGTTACGAATAGGGTAACAAGTGAGCAATCATGGTGCTAACGTTGCCAGACAGAGCCTTGTTAGTGAAACTTTACTATACGTTGAATAATAGCGCTGGTGCCATTCGTGAATATCGCCGACGAAAAGGGTTACGTCGTGGTCCCATTACACCATGTGCGTTAATAAAAATGGTACGCAAGTTTGAGGAGACCGGCATGTTAGGGTTACGACCAGGAAGAGGTCGTAAGCGTGTGACACAGGAAGTGGTTGAAACTGTTGCAACTGCCGTCGTGGAGAAATCCGTGAGTAACAGTGGTGTGGTAAGTGCGAGGGCTGTGTCAAAATCTCTGGACATGCCCTATTCAACTGTGTGGAACATTCTTCGTCGAGTGCTACGTTGGTATCCTTACAAGCTAACATTCACACAGCAATTGCGTCCCGCAGATGCCGATGCTCGACTGACATTTGCATTGACATTTCTTGCACGCATGGACGTAGACAATGCTTGGCCGTGGAATATTCTATGGAGTGATGAGGCCCACTTTTACCTTACCGGGACTGTGAACACCCAAAACTGCCGCATATGGGCTGGCGAAAACCCATATGGAATACACGAAGTGCCCCTGCATTCACCTAAAGTTACTGTGTTGTGTGGGTTTACCGCCCAGTTTATCCTCGGACCGTACTTCTTTGAAGACGCTGGTCCACATGGGCCAGTGGTAAGGTCCATCACTTCACAGGGATATGCCAACATGCTGACTACATTTGTTGTTCCACAGTTGCAGCAACGCAGGTGTCTGGAAACAACTTTTTTCATGAAGGACGGAGCGACCCCACACGTGGCGCGTAACGTACAGCAGATTCTT
>JAGDQP010026674.1:0-25692 GCA_022664845.1 Lepisma saccharinum
TGTCAGTATTGCGAAATTATTTTATAAAAATTAACGCTTGCGCGGCTAAAATGCTATCAAGGTACCGAAGCCTTTCCCATGGTTAGTAAAATCTCAGTTTTATCAAGCTTGGAGAACAATTGACTGCTGTATAGCGCGTAAGTTCGGGATGGGATCGTGGAAGGAAATGTGTTGAAAATGCAGAGGAAACGGGAGGTTTAGGATTATTGACGGTTAAGGCCAAGTTTTATTTTCACGCTTAAACCATGAATAAATACAGCGTGTTCAGATGCTAGTCATAGGGGGCAAAACATGTATTATGGCAACCAGGAAGGATAGATAAAAATTGGTGTTGTGAGACTCGGTGTGTAAGGAGACTGGGGCATCCGGTTTGTTTATAGTGCAAAAGTGACGAATGTTGTTAATACGAATGTGACAAGCACCATTTGTTTCTCCCACACAAAAGGTATCACAAAACTTGCAGGTTAGGATGTATAATACATTAGAGGCATGTACCCTTGGGATTTAGGGTGTACCGGCCACTAGCAGTATTGATAGTGACTGTGAGAGAAATGACGAAAATGGAGCGAGTCCTACATCTGGGTCTCTTGCATATATGAACGCCGGTTTGGGGTGGTGCCGAAGAAGGATTCGTACGGACTAATATGTTTCTAAGATTGGCGAAATGCTGAAAAACTAATCTAGATTTGGTGGGGAATACTGATCCTGTGTCTGGGTCAGATTGGAGAATGTGGAAATGAGTGTGTAGGATTTGTTTGAGCTTGGTTAGTTTAGGATGGAATTTGGTGATTAGAGCCGGTGGGTTGGGATTAGTGCTGGAAGTTTAAGTGGACTGAATGTCTGAGGATGCATGGCGAATCTGTTTGGTTACAAGATTAGCCTCGGTTGACTAGAACCTCTTGGAGGCGTTGCATGTAAGTTTCAGTAGCAGAGGTGGTGGAATTCAGGCGTTGCCCTCTGAGGGCAAGGAAGAAAGGAATCGATTTCTTGATCAGGAAACCTTGAAAAACTGGAATTCAAGCAGAAACCTGGATTTTTTTTAAGTTATTATTTTTAACTTTATTAATTTCACTCTGTAAACATTTAAAATGAACTTCACTGAATTTGCAAAATTTAAGGTCACAGAATGATGCATTTAAAGTAATTATTTTTTGTAAGAAGCTCTCAGGGACTCTCAGACTTCTCGTGAGTACAAGTGTGGCGACACCGAGGGAAACGAGGTAATGTCAGGTATATTTCTTTTTTCTGATTAATGCTCTATGTTTTTCTCCTCATTTCATTTTTCTCTTATCCTTTACTCTAACTATTCATGTCTTGTTTTATTTTCTAATAGGGCTAATGTGCTTATGTACTTTCAGTCTGATGTTAAAGTAAGTTTTGAAGTTATATATTTTGTCAAGTATTTAAATTCAAATAAAGCCATTGAAATTTAATTTATTTTATTGTGTTTAGGCAACTTTATCTTAGTCGGGTATTTGATACAATCAACATACTTTGGTTGCAGGAAGAAAAATATTATAAATTAATAATACATGATATAAATGCATTTGTGTAAATAAAGTAACTGGCCATTCCCCATTAAGAAGAATATGTAATAAAATGTCACCATGTGAATTAAAATGTGTTTCGAAGTTGGGTTTTACATGCACATGAATTAAACTGTAGGACTGGTTAGTTTCAACTAATCATGCAGAAAGGTAAATTATATTTCGTTAATTCTGGATCTGATTTTTCGTTGAAATTTTATTTAAAAATATGATTCATATATTTAGTTTGTCCTATTTATTTGTTTGCTACTGCTCAATTTTCTCAACTGCCTTCTGGCGGGAAATATTCTACTTTATTTTCTTGTTTGAAATCTCTCGAAAACGTACATTTTAGTTAGTACATAAATATTTGTTCCTTCTATAATGAGTTAAAGAAATAGTATGAGCTTGGTATATGCTTCCTGATTTTTTTTTTCTTCCCAAGAAGAAAACTATTATAAATTAATGACCTGGAAAAAGTAGAAAAATAGACCTGGAAAACCTGGAATTGAAAATTGGCATTCAGTGTGGTAAGGATGGGAATTCGAGTAGTGTAAATACTGCATATGGTTGGTAGGTTTTATGTGAACGGATGTAGTGAGGGTGTTGTTTTCTAAAGTGATGTCCACGTCAAGGAATGTGACTCTTTCGTTAGAAATGGACAACACGGAATTGGTTCAGCTGCTTTAGGGATGTAATGAGACTGGTTTCACCATGAGTCCATAACATCAGGATATTATCCAAGAACCTTGTCCAGAGTAGTGGGGTCAATGACTGAGTTTGCAGGAAATCATGTTCGAGCTTGCCCATAAACAGATTAGCGTAAGAAGGTGCCATTCTCGTACCCATGGCTGTGCTTTGGATCTGAAGGTATGGCTTGTCGTCAAAGATGAAGTTGTTACATGTGAAAACTAGACTGGCCATTAAGAAAGAAAGCTGTTGTTGGGGTATGAGGTTTGGGTCTCTGGTTAAGGAAGAATTTCAAAGCTGCTAAGCCATGGGCATGAGGAATGTGGGTATACAAAGAAGTAACATCTATTTTACAAAGCAGTATATCCGAAGGAAAAGGCGGTAATTTATTTATATATTATATACTACCACTACCACTGGGCTCTCATCCCGACATCTCCCAGGCCAGAACCTCTGATGCCGAAACTCATCCCAGCCTTCAAAAATTCCTTCTTCCCTCTAGCAAAGACCCTCTCCCTCCAAACCACCCTGTTGAACTGTACATTTTCTTCCTCTCCAAGCAAACTTCTGACCCTGGCTTCGCTGATACGCTCCAATCACATCACAGCCTCACCACTGCAGGACGAGGAGCTATTTCCAATCTTCGTTCTGATCCGTCCATTATTATCCGCCTGGCTGACAAGGGAACCACCACGGTAGTCATGAATTACTCGGACTACCAATCCGAAGCCCTCAAACAACTTTCCGAGCCTACCTTTTAAAGTTCCCTCGAGGATGACCCCACCCAATTATTCTCCAATAAATCCGCAGATATCTCCAAGCGCATGGACCCCATGAGGGGCTGTTGCGTTCCACTGTCTCTACACTCTGTCCTGACAATCCCAGAACCCCTAAATTTTACCTACTTCCCAAAATCCATAAACCTGGTAATCCCGGCAGACCCATCGTTTCCAATATTGGCTCTCCCACTGAAAGAATCTCCGCCTTTCTTGACCACCATCTCCAACCGTTTGTCCAGGGTCTCCCTTCCTACATCAACCTCCTCGCCTCCACAATACATTCTATCTCTAACCCTCTCCCACTTGATACCATCTTAGTTAAGAGTCTACGTGACGTCACTGTATACCAATATTCCCCACACCCATGGTCTCGCTGGCCTTGAACACTTTCTCGACACACGTCCCAGTCCTCGTAAACCCGACTTACCATTTCTGCTTCAGCTAGCCCAGTGACCAGTCCTCACCATAAATAACTTGACCTTTGAGAACCACAATTTCCTGCAAATCAAAAGCACAACCATGGGCACTCACATGGCCCCTTCTTACGCCAACATTTTCATGGGACGCCTAGAGACCTATTACCTCAACTCCACACCTCTCAAACATTTCACCTGGCTTCGCTATATCGACGATATTTTTTTTTCTCTGGACCCACGAACAAGAGTCACTGGAAACATTTCTGCTATACCTCAACTGCACCTTTCCCGTCGAGTTCACTTGGTCCTTCTCCAGGGAACACATAACTTTCCTTGATGTGGATGTCTGCCTCAAGAACAATCGACTTGAGGCAGGCGTTCACATCAAACCTACCAACAGTATGCAGTATCTCAATTTCAACAGCTCCCACCCATACCATACCAAACGCTCTCTTCCATACTCTCTTGTTATCCGGGGCTCCTGCATCTGTTCCCCTGATGACCTGCTCCAAAATTATTTCAGTACCCTCTCCTCAGCGCTAACTGACTGTGGATATCCCTAGCACCTTATCCGTAAACAACTGGACCTTACCCGTAATCATCCCAACTCCAACCGACCTCCCCGCGTAGCTCCCTCCGCTCCCAAACTTCTTACCCAGTACCACCACAGCCTTCAGGCCCTCCAAAAGCTCCTTAAACTGGTACACCCCACTCACTGCATCACCTGAAACTGAAAGAGTTTTCCAGCAGTGCTCCAAAATAGTCTACCGCAGACCTCCGAATCTCCACACTCTTCTCACCAGAAATGGACCAATCCCGCCCTCTCCACCCAAACCTGATAAAAGCAATAGACCCCGCTGCAGAATCTGTCCTAATTTGATCCCAGTCTGACCTTCGTACATCCTGTCACTCACAAGACGTACTCTTTCCGACACTCCGGCAGTTGCATATCTTTCAACCTCATCTATTTCCTACGCTGTAACCTATGTTCCGCTTTCTAAGTTGGCGAAACCGAAACTCCTCTTACATTCCGTATCAACAACCATCGCTACTCCTCCAAATCACAACTTCCGCACCTTCCCATACTCGAACACACTGCATCTTTCATGAAACCTTTCGAGTCAGCATCCTGAAAAATCCCGACCCCTGATTCACCAGCCACAGTTAGAAAAAGATGGAAGAAGACATTCATCTCCATCCTTTCCGCCAACCATGAACTCGGCCTGAACTGTCCGTAACTCCCTGCAGTGCAGATTTTTCTTTTTCTTCTTCCATTCTCTTTGTTCCTTCTCTAGTTACATTGTTATTCTATTGTTTCTTTGTTCTCCCTTTCACCTTCATCTTCCCTATTATTATTAATAATGTTTTTCTTATTATTATTTCCCCCTCTTCTCTGATTCTTTATCCTCTATTTCATTTAGGAAGCTCCTTTCCTGCTCCTAGTAACCTCCGCTCTTTGTTCTCCATTTGGTATTTTTCTCCGACACATCTTTCCCCTTCATAACCTGGCCACACTGTCACCGAGCATCTGTAAGCAACATAGCGCCTTAGCCCTGGTCTCGCTCCAGTTCGCTCTGTTCTTTTTTCCGCTCTTATCTTGTAAAAACGCTATTGCGCCACCTGTCTTGGTTTTCATACATGTAAGTATCTTTTTGTTCTACCGTTTTTACTATCTTACATATACATTTAAGATAAAAAGAAAACAATTTACTTATGGCTTATGTGCTCCAGACCAGAACACAAACATGAGCACATACTAATATTATAGAGCAGTTTCTTTTGATATCTCGAACTATTAAAAGTTCTAAATCATGACGAGAGAAGTAAACGATGAGCATATGCAGAGTAAATAAGACTAAGGCGATACTAGGGCCCACGCATCAAGCTTGGAACAATTGACTACTGTATTGCGTGTAGGTTTTAGGAGGGAATCTTGGAAGGATATGTATTTAAAATGCTGTACAAATGGTAAATTTAGGCCAGGTTTCATTTTTACGCTCAAACCGTGAATAAAGATCCCCTCTCAGAGGCGGCGTGTTGAGATGTTGATCGTTGGGGGGAGAATGTGTATTACAGCAACGTGGAAGAAGAGATCAAAATTGGTGTTGTGTGACTGAGTGTGTACAGAGACCTAGGAGCATCAGGTTAGTTAATGGCGCAAAAGTGGCGATGGCTATTCATTCGAATACTTAAGGTTTCGCCCGTTTCCCCCACATAGAAGGCATCACAGAATTTGCAAATTAGGATGTATATTGCGTAGGATGTAGAGGTGTGGCATATACCCTTACAATTTAAGGTGTGGTGGCCACTAGGTGTATTGACAAAGATTGTGGGAGAAGTGAAGAAGATGGAGCAGGTTCTACATCTGGGTGTGTTGCATGTGTGGGCTCCGGTTGGGGAGGCAGCGAGAGGTGGGAGGATTCGTATAGACCAAGATGTTTCAAGATACGAAGGATGCTCAAAAACTAATCTAGGTTTGGTGGGCAGTAATGATCTTGTATCTGGGTCGGATTGGAGGATGTGGAAGTGAGAATGTACGGTTTGTTAGATCTTGTGTAGTTTAGGATGGATAATTAAGAGCCGGTGGGTTCCGATTGGTGTTGGGAGTGTGGGTGGGTTGGATGTGCAAAGATGCACGTCGGATCTGCTTGGTTACAATGCTGGATGTGTAGACTCGGTTGACTACAGCCAGGGGCTCTGTTTCATGGAGGCGTAATATCATGAGACAGAAACTGGTAGAACATCATGAAATTCAGGCACATCTTCGTTCTAACTAACTACATGTAGGTAATACTTCTCATTAGAAACCTTGGATCTGAAAAGCATCAGCGAAATTATCTAACTTCCACATGTTTAGAAATGTATATCTACACTCAAAATTGCGTTAATATTATTACGTAATGAAATATAGCTTCGCTTGGTAGATTAATATATATGAACCATTGGAATGAGATTTAATTCACGAATTTTTCGAGCTTCCTGGATAGTTAACACTTTGCTTGATGTTTTATCTACAACTAACGACACAACAATAACTGAATTGTCTGGATTTAATAGTTAGTGCTTGAAAATACCATCCAGCTAGTACTTACCAAAGAGAAGGACACATTAGATTTAGTCCGTGAGAGACTTAATAGGAAGTTTTGCAGGTCTGGTCTTAACTCGAAGCTCCGTATTCGCCTTGTATTGACTACGAAATACCATGGAAATTCTCTCAGGTTGTTCAGACCCAGAATTCGATGCCAGGATCTCTCAATTACAAGATACAACAAAATTCTGATGTACAACTGCAATTACTAATTGTCTTAAAAGATAATTCTGGATATACGACATAGTTTTCAATTACAGAAACTAAAGGATAATTCACTGTTCCAAAATTTGGAATGTAATATCGCTCATGATTATGGTTCTACTACTGTAGCAGTCATAAATGACTTAATCTTGTGTGTAACTATTGAAATCGTGAAGCTTTCTCTGTTCAAAATTCACTAAAAAAGCCAAACGTATCAGCAAATGGAATTCCAAATGCAGGGAAGCTATAACACTAAAATAGTGAAGCACTGAAGATATAAAATTTAAAAAACACTCAGCTTAATTCAAAACATAATACTCTTACCAAAATATACTTTCCATCAGTACTTCCACACGCGCAGAAAGTCATAAACTATTTTTTATGTGGACGTGCGCCATTTTGTCCTTCTGTCTTTTCCTATTGCCCACTCGTGTGTTCAGTAAACTATGTTTCTTCCGTCTACTAATAATGGCTTAGAAGCCGAAATATGAAGTGAATTATCTTTTGTTAAATGTGAATTATTGCACGAGAATTACCTTAGGATACAACGTAAGTACAATCTCTTTCCTGTCTACTGAAATCTGACCTATTGTATTGCCTATCAAGCCTACTGCTATATGTACTTAAAACTACAAAAAAGTAATACTTACGTATCTACACTTTGATCTGCGTCTTTTGTACTCCTACTAGTCAATGAAGTTGACGTTTCCAATTGATTGGATATGTTAGAGAAACAAGCATCCGGAGAATTTGTATAAATATCCATTTCTTTTAAGACAGCATCTCCACTAGTTTCTTCACCATCACTAATCGTTTCCTCTTTAAGGACAACTTCGGATACTGAGATCTGATATTCCTCGCTGTCCTCAATTTCCTCATGTTTTATATTAGTCAGCATTGGTTCGTTCTCCAATTGCTTATCTTCTTTTTCCGCTTTTTTCATCTCTACTTCGTTTGTCCCTGCAACTATTAAGAAGATATGAAGCACACGAATGAATAAGGAATTAAATAAAAGGACTGAATGAAGTTAATGTAAGGAAATAAAAAGGCATTTGGTATTACTTAGATGCTGATTATATCCTCAAAGAAGCTTCAGAGGCCAGAGTAACACATTTAAGGCCTCTCCGCATTCAATATACAGGGTGCTGCAAAATAACACCGACAAACTACCTTACGAGATTCCTCACATGAAAATAAGAAAAAAAGTATATATATAGATCAACGAGGGTGCACAAATACTTCATTTAGTCACTACAGAATGTAGAAAGTGTGGAAAAATGAAATCTAGAGTTTGATATTTCCAATACCATTAACAGTAGAATTGAGGATGCATGGTAACTTCAAAGTCTTCAAACCTGCTCTATCCAAAATGCATATTTCAAAATTGTGCAAGGGATTCCCCAAAAGGAAGTAGGGTATTATTACCAGACATTCTCTGGAGTAAATGTGAGTCAAAATAAACACAAATAAGACAACTTTCCTTATGAGTACAGATTATAAACGCAATCATTGCCAACTAACCGGGCAATGACAATCTCTTTTACTGTTAAAATTACAGCAAATGTTCGTGGAAATCTATGTAATTTCCTCCTATTTGTTATGCAACCATGTATTTTTAATCGTTCCCCAAAGGAAATCTGTTGGAGATATCGACCTGTCGTAAACAAGTTAGTGCTACTTGCTGGAAGGTAGTCCCATTCATCCTGATTTCGATCCACCTCTACTCAGAGAATTTTTGAAAGTCCCCTATTTCCTTTGAGAAATCCCTTTCCACCTTCCCCGCAACCATTGCATAATTTCGAAATATGCATTTTTGAATAGAGCAGGTTTGAAGTCTTTGAGGGTACCATGCCGCCTCAGTTCTACTGTTTACGGTATTCTTAATTTCTATTTTTAAAGTTCATCCAAAAGCTCCGAAACGAAGCATTTGCTTACCCTCAATGGCCTATACTTTTTACTTCCTGAGGTTGTTTTGTCGGTGTTATTTTGAAACACCCTGTATAATCTATAAAAAGGAACTAGCTTATTTTTTAAAAACAAGACACAATTAGAGAATGTAAATTTGAGAATTCTTTCTTATTTTCATTAATTTGGTACGCAATACATTAACAATTGGGGAGGGAGGGTGTGTGTAAAAATCTGAAAAGATATCATAAAATGCATCCATCTCAAATCTGTTTCTGGCCTTAATTGCTAATATAAGAAGTTTCATAATAAAGTTACTTAAAATATGAATAATGTTATTGTTACACATGGAAGACCGTACTTCAAAATGGAATTACTTGGCTGCAATGTCTTCAGTGTTCAATTAAAAATCACGCATGTAAATGCCTTATTAAATTCGAAATTTGCCAACGCACACTTAAATAAATATATACATAAAGAGTAAGGGAAGAAAGAGGAAGAAATAAAAAAGTATATGCTGTAAGAAGTGAAGCTGAAATTTGGAATAATTACATAGCGACGAATCTTTGTCTTTAATATTTTAATATTACCAGGTCGTACATATTAATAGTGGTGTTTACGTGAATGTGAAGAAATCAGTAAATTAAACAAGGTCCGACTCTGGCTTAACAATAGTGGGTCTACTGTGATTTATATATTCTGAATTTAAATATGTAAACCATTATATGTAAATAACTATACAAGAACCTGCTAACTGAGTTCAATTTAGAGGTAAAAAAATTATATATATAAATAAATAACATGGCCGCTTCCTAGCACCAGTCCTCTCTGTCAGTCTCCTTTGCTATTATGTGAACACGCCTTCGGCGAAACGTTACCGCATTTTTATTGTGGTTGTGAAGTTCATGTATGCATATCTTTGAACTCGGTGTACTTTTTTCTACCTTATTTTACCATCTTATATGTAATTATATCATCATATATTTGGTAGAGGAAAAATGTACTTACATATCAGAATACAAAGACAGGCGTACATGAACTTCAGAAACACAAAAGAAATGCGGGAACGTTTTTCCGAAGGCATGTTCACATAATAGCAGCCAACTCCTCCCTCTAGAAGAGGCCTCATTCAGTAGTGGATTGAATATGGTTGTGAATTATCTTTATTTTTATTATGCTAGAACTGAATGTATAATTTGTTTCTACGAAATAAGACATGTAAAATTGGTAAGGCTGAAGTTGGAAACTATGATTATGTGTGTTTCCTGAATAAATTTTCTGTGAATGAAGACAGAAATTATCTTTGTAAATTATCCTTGTCTGTGATCAGTTCTAGACTCCTACACGCTTCTCTGACTGTTTTGGATTTATGCAGTACTTGTCGTGTTCACTCCATTTCGATATGATCACTCTTGGACACGAAAAAGAGAGGGAGAACATAAATTTTCTGAAATCACACTTGAGCGCTCAAAGGAACTGCCCCTTTGGCCCTGCGTATTCTCCCTTTTCGCCCCGTAGAGCACGGCGAGAAGTTACTTCCGTAAAGTTTAACCTTGAGTTTGTCACCTCGCAACTCTGTTTGTCGCTGCCTCTGATCAAGTAACCTTTTAGTAGTGTTTTTTATCTTCATTTAGTCTGTGGGTGTGTATGGAGTTCGAAATTCTAGTGGTCATACCAAGACCTGTCTTTTATCGAGCTGGCATTATGGAAAACTTTAATTCGTCAAGTGTCACTACGAAAAAGAAATCGAAAACTTTTTAATTCAGTAAAAAAGGAACCATACAATTGATACTCAATATTATAAAGATTCATAATAAAGAAATAAGAAGTGAAGGTTAGAAAATTAAAAAGTACAAAGAGGAATAAATATACTAAATAAATAAAAGTAAACAAATTCGTCAATACGAAAAACAATGATATTACGAGTGACTGATAACAATGAAAATATATATTTAAAAAAAAGTCAGGCAGGGTATCTATGTATTGCTTACGTATGCGTACGCAACAACGATATTTTCCATAGCAATTCAGTGAAACTTTGATGACCTATAATCTAAATTGATAATTGTATCATCAAGGTGAAACGATAAAAACCTACTCCAACCCAAGCCTTAAATTTGTGCAAAAACTGGTCCGGATCTGTCCAGTCGTTTTTGCGCGATGTTACTAAAACACTCTTTTCGTTTCTATTTTATTTATATCGAATCGCGTTCATGCTGTATGATGATGGTCATTTACTTAGTCATATCGTCACTATTTTGCAAAAAAGGGATAACTGATATTTTTTTACAAAACTGAGATTATTGCACTATTAAACTGGAAATGGAGGTCCTCATAACTACGCAAAAGGATGGTAACTACATTCCAATTGTATACAGAACTGTCACATTTTTCCTCTTTCTGTAAAATTAGTGGAATGTTAGTCATCCCCTTTTAGCAAAATACTGACGTGATTATGTATCAGTTCTACTTTTCACTGTGGAAACAAGTACTACATATTAAGTGATGGATTGGCGATGGGAAGCTCCTTATCATATATCCTAGCTAAAATTAATATAGAGAGACTTCTTTATTATTCGAACTTTGTATATCAAGCAGATTTTTAATTAGGTTTTCTACTTACAGGCATTCCATCCGAAGGTTCACCAATAAATTCGAAAACTCTGGAAAGCTTAATTTTCTTGACCCGATTTACAGAAAATCTACTGTCAACAAATTTCAAACTATTGTCTGCAACCTTCATTCTGTTTACATTCATCAACAATTAGGTCATTCCAGCACAACAAAATCAAATATTTGGAACTTATTTCCCTAAGAGACTATGCTCTGGCCTCAGAAATTGATTAAAACACTTTCACTTGGTACAAAAAATGGTAATAGTACTGATCAGTTACATACATGGCTTAAATCTACACAGACTACATTTAATCAAACTAAACACAGATAAAAACTGCAAGTACGTGAGGTTACCTAGTTTCCTGAAAATATGTAGCATCTTAGATATCGCCATTGGGCAAAGAAGCTATGTGTAATATAATTACTTACGTGAATGTATCCTCTGTTAATATCTTTAGAAAGTTCCTGCTCAACGTTTCTTGACTTGACTCTAAAGTCTACGTAAGGGAGAAGAGAAAGAAGATGATAGGTACACTCAAGCTCAAAAAATGTTTCGCATGTCTTTATTTGGCAGTTTTTGACTAATAATATTTTTCTCCTTGGATTCTGGCGTTCGCTTAGTTGTTTTACTTGTAAAGAATGTAAAAACTAATATTTCCTGATATTTTGTCACAAAAATATTAATTAATAACGAAAATAGAAAGAAAAAAATTAAATATTGAGAAATTATCTAAAAATGTTTAAGTCAAAAAGTCAGAAATTTGGCAACATAGGGAAATTAAGAGGAAACGAAGGAAAATTGTTTTCACTCGCCGTAACAGTTCATATCTGTAGTTCTATCTAAAACTGAAAATAGAGAAATGTTCACTCACATGGAACATTACGCAAACAAATGTTACAGATATAATTCATGCGCCGTATAATCATGTGACAGTCTTCCTCGAAAAGGAGCGAAAAAAGACATAAAATATCTTTTAACTTTTGAAGTGAAGACCTTCAATCAACGGTGCAATTGTTAGCCTTTGGACTTGTAGAATAAAGGGTCCTGAGTTCGAATTTTCACCCACCCCTAATAACATTTTTTTAAAGTTATTTAAAATACAAAATGGGTTATTAGCTTTTGTAGTTCCCGATTTATTTTTTTTTTATTTTTTGTATTCTCTCATTGCTGATAGAATGGTCTTTCCTACATTACAAGTAGACACTCGGAAAAGTGTAAGTGTTGTGTATTAAATTCGACGAGACAGTAAATATGAGCTCAAAACTGTATACTCATGTAAGGTTTAGCAACAGGTCCTATGAATGTATGTGCTTCAAGGCAGTTACACTTCTAATCTCTAAACCCAATCCATATTTAAAATTAGTCATACACATTACGTTTCGAATTCCCAGTATCAGAACGTTATATGTATAAATGTTACTTTGATGTTATTTATAATATCCTCATCTAACCCTTAATTTAGTATACGAAATGTAACTGTGTAAAATGCCTACAGGTTTGTACAATATTCTATTATTATTATTATTACAGTATTGGTGACGAGTGATTACAGACAATAGTGTAGAAAATAAAAAAATAAGCTATTCCCATATTACCAGACGAATTCCCCAAATTTCCGACAATTTTCAATGGGAAGAGTGCCTCAGGTTCAATTTAGACAAACTAGATTTACATTAGAATAAGTATATTAATTTTTATAACTATTGTAATTATGATCCGGCACTTCGGTATAGATTCTGAATATCTGTTAATTTGTTTTGAAATTATTTATTTATTTCATTTAGATTATATTAAAAAATATATTCACTTTCTTATCTGAAAGTGACTGAAGAAATATAATATTCGCTATGTAATCTCTGTAAGCTCTGCCCTTTAAGTTATTTTTATAGGTGAGTAAGAGAGTTCTAACCCACACACTTCATACATACTAACAGTAAAAGAAGAAATAATTGGATGAGTTGTTTTTGTTTTAGATGTAATTAAATTAATTATTAATTATAAACATAATTTCAGCACTAATAATTGTGATAGCTGATAACAGAATTTCCAAAATTGTTCTTATCTGTTACTGTCACAAATAAAAGAATATTCCCGCATTCAGGGGCGAAGCCTATTTCATGTCCAACAGGAAGTTTTAGATGCAAGTGTGCTGATATTGTCCTTTTACTACAGGAGAGGAGAGCGCAGCATTATTAATTGAAAGAGCACTTGAGCAAAAGAGTGGAAACTTAACAGAAGTGAAGAAAATCTGGAAATATTGGCAACAGAGATGTTCTATCTCTATTGAGCCAATACAAGATTTCTTGCTTATTTGAGAAAATGGAGTAAAATTATTTTTAAATGTACAGGTATAACTTGTTTTGCGAGCCCCCACAAAACGTTCTAAGTTCCCTCATATTTCCGCGGATTCCAGAGCGCAACTTGCAAATTAGATGTTCGAGTTTCCTACTTTTACTTAAGTAACAAGGGCGGAATATTAGATTATGAGCAACGTGTGATAATAATTTACACTTCAGGTAGTGTGCGATTTTTCGGGGGTATTTTACCTGTTGCGTGAGGGTTTCATTTCCGGTTCTTGATTCCGAATATCATCCCAACTAGTGATAATCTCTTTGTATTTCTACCCAAACAGGTAGTAGGTTGAAACTTAACAGCAACCACTAGTTTTAGGATCCTCCCTTAGTATTCAATTTGTTATAAATCACGGACTTCAGGTATTAATATACAAAAATATAGTGCGAGATAACATGGGTCAAAATTTACCTAACACTTGAGATACGTCGCTTATGCCTTAAAATGTTCTTAACTGCCATCATCCCGAGTGACTGAAACGGAAGTGTTGTGGTCTAATAAGCCTGCGGTCGTCGGTTCAAGTCTCGGTGGATGCATTATTTTTATATTAATTTTTTACTAGAATGAGTAATACTTTGTAACAAAAAAAGAATGAAAAAATGTAACTTGCCGTTATATTTTTCCCCGAAAGAGGGAAGACAGTCGTACTGAAAAGTCAAAACCTTCGAGTGAATATAAAGAATTCACAAAAATAGTCGATAATGGATATGCTATTGACTGACCATAAGAAGAGCAGTTCCGTAATGCAAAAGATAGGCGGAAGATCGCAAGTGAGTGTTCTTGTGTGTGTGTATATATATATATATAAATCTTTATTCATTTGTTGTGAGAGATGTAGAAATATCTTTTACTTTCCATGCTTCTTTGAAATTTTCATTCTAGTTCCAGTGTATAAATAACGCTGTGGCAGCATTAATTGTGCATATTGTTCTCGTGCTTTTTAGGATTCTGTGAAACTTTTTTTTTTTTCACAGAATTGTTAACGTTTTAACACGATGGTCTCTTAAAATACAAAATATTTTACAATTATATTTTACCTTTATTTTCATTCCTTTTTACTACAAGGCATCAAATACTACTCATGAAAAAAAAAGTTGATAAAAATCATGCGCTCAAACCTACAATATCTCGCGCGTGAGTTGACCACCCTTTCAGCTACTTGAGTTGATGAAGGGTAAACTACTAACACACGAAGTCTTCTCACAAACTATAATTCCCAGACCGTGTCCCTTCCGCAAGATTTTTCCCCCCCAACTACCTTTTTGTATTGTACGCGAATTTCCCGAAGTTATGTTCATGATTAAGGAAAACAAATTCTTTGCCGAACGTTGTTAGTATGGACTAATGGTTGACGTATCGGAAAACTAATCCCAAGGTCCCGGGATCGAACCCTGGCGTGGTTATATTTATTTTTTTTATTTTTTTTTATACGCATTACGAAATTTAATAAAATTAGTGACCAAGGGCACGTGTAGGTTAGGTAAGTGAGGTTCGGTGTTTTTTTTTTTTTAATGCACACGCAAATGGAAAAAGGGTAGTTGGGAAAAATACAAAAAAGGGTTGGGGAAAAAAGTCGCGTCTCTTCCTCTTTGTAAGACAACCTGCTAAGTTAGCCTCATTTCGCTATGTTGGTTCCATGTGGTTTTCTTCTTTATTTATGATAGAAGTAAAATGCATGGAAATAATAAGACGCGTCATTCCAATATCTGTTGAAATGTGTTAGGCATAAAGCTGGAAACTGTATATGTTTACGCTTTTTAGGTTGACGGTGAAGATTACACGAAAAAAGTAATCATTCACGCATTCAGCTATTCTTTTTCATGCCACCATCCCTGCAGAGTGGGCATTTGACTTACATGTCAGCATGGCGGTGTCATGGTCCACCTAATATTCTAGTTGCATGCTGCATAAACCAAACTTAACGCATTGCAACACTTCAATATCATCGGATTTTGAAAGTATATTTTCCTATTTAAATACTTTGATTTCTTAGTAGTAATAAATTACATCGAATCCTTGCAATTGTAGCAAATCACCTGCCTATTGCTGAGAAAGTTTCACATCCAATCAGATTACTTATTTCGTTTCCTTATCTCTGAAAACCACACTTCAATCAGAAAAGTTCGAATGTAGTTATTCTTTATATCGAGACCAGTCTGGTAGGATGGTGTGGAACAAGGAACGAGTTTTGGCTTTAGTTGAAGAAGGTTTCAGTGCACAAGCTGCTGAAAGATATGGTGTACTGCCCAGAACTACACAAATGTGGGTAAAGCGATATCGAGAAACTGGGGAAACTAGACGTCGCCGTGGTAGCGGAAGAAGGCGCATTACTTTTCCTGAGGAAGATTAATGTCTCTTTGCTGAGGCAGAAAGAATGCTTTTTCGTACTAACCGACAATTACGGCAGGCAGCTGGTTTCCGTGGTTCTTTATCTACTGCTGCGAGACGACTTGGGGAAGTTCATTTACATGCTCGCCGAGCTGCAAGAAAGGAGTTCCTCAGAGACGATCACATTCAACAGCGTTTTGCATTTGCGGAAGGAATCGCGACTGGGCACAAGACGTCTTCTTAGATGAATGCATATTTTCTTCCACAAATGACGGACCAGTTGTTATATATCGGCCTGTGGGAAAGAGATATGACCCCAAATACGTGTTCCACAAAAGGCATTGTGGGTGTGTATCAGTATCAGCTTGGGGGAGGATGTCCTCGGAACGTCTGGGTTCCCTGCATCTCATAGAGGGACATTTGAGAGGTGAGCAGTATTTACATATTCTCCAGAATGTAATGCTGCCATCTATTCGTGTGTACTACGACGGAACAATCCATTTCCAGCACGACAAATCCTGAATTCATACGTATGGGTTGGTTCGGTCCTGGTTAGCGCATCAGGCTGATCTGGAGGTCCTAGATTGGCCTCCGCGCGGCGCAGATCTAAAGCCTATACAAAACGTATGGTCGGAAGTTAAGAGAACCATAAGAGAGAACTAGCCCAATCCGCCTCCAACCACACAAAATGCACTCTGGGATTTAGTACAACATGCATGGGACGAGGTAGCTCAGAATAACTAACATCCCCAGTCTTGTTGCAGGGATGCAAAATCGTTTACAAGCCGTTATCGCTGCAGGCATGGTGTCTACTAAATTTGGGACTTGAAATTCCCTGAGTTTTCCATAATATGTTTTTCCAAATTCCCTGAGTTCTTAATACAGTGAAACATTTAAATAATACGCAGACATTTTTTTTTAATCCCACCACCACTCAGTCCAAGCATCTTGTACATTATTGGTATTTAAGAAGTGAAAAAAAGATAATATAATATAAAAATAAAGATATAAAGGTCCACCTCATAAATTACAGATTTCCCTGAGTTTTCCAGATGTATAAAATTTCCTGAGTATTCCAGTGGTAGACACCCTGTGCAGGTGGTCAATGGACTTCCTACTAAAATGGCTATTGAAACTGCCCTTTTAGAAGAGCATAAGTCTTGACGAACCTAGACAAATACGTAAATAAAAGATAGGTATTTTCAAGTAGTTAAAATTTAATGCAATGTAACTCTTCGGTGAATCTTCATGTCACCTTACACAATATGTCCTTGTTATTCACTATAAAAACGATCAATAAAACATTTTCTTAATCCATTCCTAATATAACTTTATCACATCCTTACACACAAAAAGAATCATTCCGTAATTCAAATTGCCCGCTTGCCTAGCTTGACAACTTGCCTGCCATCCAGCGACCTCTTTTTCAACATTCTATACACTTTCACTGTATATCGCCGTCTATTTGGACAACATTATAAAACAGTGGTAAACGTTCAAAACATTAAATAGAATTACAATATTTTTTTCTTTTGCACCTTTAGAACCCTTTTTGAGTAGGCCTAATACTCAGAATAATAATAGGCTTGAACGATAAATAAATGATATATCCTCATGAAGGGATGTCAATACCCATAACAAGCTCTACGTAAAGGAGAAGAGAAAGAAGATAGAATAGTTGGAAAAATAAATACCGATTGGCCTAGTCTATGTTCATCGTTTTTTTGTCAGAGGAATTGTTCACGTAGAAGAAAATTTTCAACAAATATATTCATTCCCGCTTTGACCATACGATGACTAGAAACATCATTCACAGGACATAACTCTCACGGAACAACATGAAATATTCCAGTGTGTATGAGGTCGCTTGTAGGACCAAACGTTGCCTGTCCATTAAGATACTGAACATGAAAGAGACCTGAAAATCTCGTTTCAGATCTCTCGAAACACTTACGCAATGACCAACATCATATAGCATCAACTCGAACACTACACAAATCAACAACAAATATAGATTGAACAGTCATGGAAGCATGTTACATTATTTCCAGAAGTCCAAAACTGAACACAGACAAGAATAATTCAGACAAATAGAGGTCTCCATTTATCGAAAATTTACTGAGGAAAAACACAATTATAGTTTCCAACTCCAGTCTTCTTCACTAATTTTACATGTCTTAACAATTACTCAAACAATTAACATATGTATTTAAACACCAATCTGCTTCAGTTGACAACATGGCTGCACCTTAGCACCAGTCCTCTGTCCAGCTCCTCTCCTAATATGTGAACACGTCTTCCGTGAAACGTTACCATCGTCTTGTATTTTTGTGTGTGTGTGCGTGCGCGCAAAAAAAAAAGAGAGAGAGAGGACGCCAGTCTTTTCTTATTTCGTCATTTATATAAATATATATTTTTTCTTAGGCCACTAAACTAAAATCAATATTATGCAATCTCGGGGTGAACGAGAGGTTAGCGCACCCGCCTTCTGTGAGGGTGACCACGGGTTCAATTCCCACCGGGGTCCATTGAACGGAGTGGTTAAGACAGACCCGTAGCCAGAATCTGCTTTTGAGAGGGGAGCAATTGAGATATTAGGGAAGGCAAGGTCTTTTATCGCAACTTTTATGAAACAAAATAAGTGGGTAACAAATATAGCCATACACTAAGTTCCACAATAATTTTAATAAGTATACAAATTGCGTACCTTTAATATTTGTTTTATTGTATAACTAAGCCATTTACACAATTCCATCAAAATAATTGCAATCTTCTTGCATGATTTCCGTGAAACAGCTGTAGAAATTGGTACATATTTACATCCGATGTTCGTCTGTTTTCAAATGCCAAATTACCTTGTCTTGTACATGTCATATTTCGCCTTCTAGGGGTGTGTATATTTATAAGCACTTTGGACTTGCACATAGCGATACTGCAAGGAAATGTTTTCACTGCTGCTAACATTTTGTAGATATCTTCAAAAGCTGTTCTTCGCTCATAAATTTCTTCAAATGGGTTTATGTTATCAGTGTTTTCCAAGTACTTCTTCACCACAACTATTCCCAGCGCTTTGAAGTACTGCAGTTTGTCATGTTCGAGCTTCTCTGCAGCGTGAATCGACTTAATAATAAATAAAAAACCTCCTCATTGTTCGAAAATCTGAGATTCAGCTTATTTAGAATCGTATCTGAAACAGAATAGAACACAACACTCATGTTTTCCGAAGAAAACATTCCTTTCCATTTTTTTTTCTGTCACGATGAAATTTGACAGCTTTGAACTCATCTTTCTCTTCTTTGCAGCAATTTGAGCATTACTCTCTTTTCCTTTGTCTTCCTTCAGCAAATGATTCGAGTCTTCTATAATTTCATTAAGTTTCAATTTTTCTTTTTTGTGATAATGTTATAACTATCCATCACACCTGACTCACGTGACTGGAGTGCTTTATTAGCTGGCTCTAGAATTTCTAATGTCATTTTCATAAGTACAAGAATGAATCTGGAATTGAACTTCTTTATTATGCTTAAAAGCCCCTCACTCTGAACAATATCTTCCCCAGTGAACTCTGATCGGTTCTCTCATTTCCTCAAGAGTAGCTACGATACATTGAAGTTATCAAAGATAACTCTTATCACTTATAAGTGTCCGGACCATTTTTGTGGTAACAGTCGAACTAAGCGTTGCCCACTAGCAACTTACAAACGTTAGGCATTTTCATGGAATTGTAGAGTGAAGCACACCACTGAAAAAAATGATTAACACTTTCCTCACATTCTGTAACCTTCACAACAAAGAGATGAAGGCTGTGATTCCCACAATGAATGTATGGAATATATCTTCCCACGTGACTGTTTATTAATGCTTGCACTCCTCTTTTTCTACCACTCATGACAGATGCTCCATCAAAACAATGACTTAACAAATGTCCACTAGAGAGTCCGCAGTCAGATAGCCCTTTAAGAGGAACATCAGTGAATGTTTTAGCGTCAAATTTATCTGTGATCTTTATAGATAGTAAAGATTTATGTGGCTTTCCATTCTAAACATACAGAATTCCAATGGCTATGTTTTTGCGGTTATTTTTATCTTTTGTCCCATCTTCAAGAAGGCTATACGAAGACATCAGCAGACAAAACATCACTAAGAACCTCCTTACTTACCATTTCAGCCATAATATTAATTATCTGCTTTTATTTCTGGCAATGTGTATCGTGCGTTTCCAGGCATAATTTTATTGGCTTTTGCTAGTTTTTAATCGTTCTTCAAAACAAACTGAAACAGATTATTGAATAAACTACGTTCCTCTTTCTCCTCTAATAAGTAAAGACCTCTTAATGCCAATTCGTTAAAAACTAAAAATTAAATAACAGCTGCAATCGTCTTCACATAGTACCTTCTCTTTCTAGCACACTGTTATTCAAAAAACTGAAGAACGGGAATTCTCTGTTCCTCTTTTCTGCCCACTTCTGCATTATTACATGATAAGAGTCCGGCGCTGAATGTTTACTCAAAGCATTTTACCAATTCTGTAACCTTGTTATAGTGAAGGCATTTTCTTTCGTTGCATTTGGGTTAAACTGTCTGCATGCATGACAATATGCAGCATCTTTCATAGGAGAATATTCAAGCCATGTATATGTGCTGTACCATTCGTCTCTAAAACATCTGCCATTTTTTCTTGGTTAAGACTGTAATTTAATTTGTTTAATCTCTTCCCCTATCGCTGCGATATCAATTTCAGATGATTTAGTTGTGATTTCTACTGACTTATTTTCATTAACCTCTTCTGACTGCCCTGATTATTACTTTTACTTGTGCCTGGCTTCTGTGACAGCTTCACTACAAACTTGTCCATCTTTGTCACATTTATGTTTTCAGCATAAACATGATTTTTTCTTGCGATAAAGTGAAAATAATTCAGCAAAACTTTTAATTGAAATGTTTTGGCGCGTTAATCCTACACAACACAACGCTCATTCACCTCCACTTCACTTAAAATAGTAGCAGAGGTTTTTCGCTCATTCGTTTTGCTTAGTGGTTGTTTTTACCGTATATATCTTAGTAATTTTTTGGTCTGGACCAAGTAAGTAAATAGAGGTACTGTCATCGTTCTTTCGTTCAGGATCACTGTCTGTTTTGTACTTGGATTCACGTCCTATCACTTGAGGGTCCGAAAGAACATTTATGTACAAGGTCGTAAACTCGTGATAGTCACTTGAGCAAATTTTTTTTTTACTATTTACATTTATATACATGAAACTTACACTACACTAATATGATCTCGAAAGAACTGTTTTAACTGAATGAATTCTAGATCAGAATATATGAACGTCTACTTTTCCGGTAGGATTGAAATAACTTAACATGAGTAACACTTTGAAACTGTAAGCCTATAGGTGGACACTATTCTTGAACAATGTTCTACTTATTACTTTGGATTCATCAACACACACCTTAAAAAATCCTCCGTTTCCTTGTAAACTTCCTCAACACACAACTATAGCCTGTGATTATAGATTTGTCACAGTTGTTGCCAGATCAATTCCTTTTGAATACTTATCTACCACTTTGATTGATTTGATTAAAGGATTTCTCAGTGTCATTAACAAAGTTGACGAAAAGCGGAGGGCAAACTTGAAGGACAGAAAATACAGTTTTATTTTCAAATACAATTGTTAAAGGCTGATCTTAAATATTTTGTTGTCCGTATTTCTACGCGAAAATAATCATGAAAAGTACTGAATTAATCTAACACTTATCTTACTACGAAGATGGTAAATACTAAGTTAAAAGAAAGGAAGGAAAATCGTACTAAGGATGAGAAGGTAACTGATGAACAAGAGGTTAGACGCGTTAACTATAAAACAAACCAGAAGTTAGATGCGCACAGAAATAAGACGACGAACAGCACAGGTAACATAATTCAAAAGTAATTCGTGTTTTTTTTTTTTACAGAGCTCCTGCTGCCAAATCGTACCTTTTATGCCATAATGTGTGGAAAACATATTTTACTGTACAGTAGGGTGGGCAAGTGATGCCTTGAGGGCGGGCAAAGCCCTCCTGCCCCCTTTGGTTACGGGCATGGGTTGAGAGTCCATTTTGCCAAAAAAAAAAAACTGCCAGTCCCGTCGTTAGAAGCGCACCAGCTCGTTTGGGATGTTAATAATTCAATTAATCGACTAATCAATTATTAAGTAGTTTTATATTTATTTACATAAATTGCTTTTCACATTCAAATCTGTGCCGACCAAGGTAGCCGTGCGGTCTGAGGTATAAGCCAGCCAAGGTTTCGGGTTCGAATCCTGCCCGGGGCATGAATGTTTGTGCATTTTGACAAGCACTGCATTCATTTAATCGTAACGAGCCGAAGTCCAAAGTTAATAAAATGACCCATAAAAATAAGAGTTTGCCGAAGTTTTTACATTCAAATCTGCGATATATTCATCGCAGTAGATCCATTATTATTAAGCCAATATCGGACATTTTTAAATTAGTAATTTCTTCACATTTACATAGACACTACTGTTAGTATGACCTGGCAACACTAAAAGAAGTTGAATACAAAGATTCGGTACCGTGTACAGATTTCAAATTTCAGCTTCACTTCCTACAGCATAAATATTCTGTTTCTCTTACTCCCTATGTATACAGTTATTTAAGTATGTGTTGGCGTGCTTCCCTGTAGATGAACTCAGGGCCGAGTTCGAAATTATTAGGGCATTTACGTAAGTGATTTTTAATTGAATACTGAAGGGACTGCAGCCAAATAAGTACAATCCATTACTTAATACAATTAAAAATTATGTTAAATGTTCCTAAAAACAGCAACCAATGGTGAAGCTTAACCATCAATTAATGAATCCAGTTTATCAAGTTACCAGGGTGGACGATGCTCCTGTAAAGGTGCGGTTTTCGTTTAGGCGATAGTCACATGCGATGAACGCATTCAGCGAATGCGTGCAACGGAAGCATTTCGTGGGGTAGTTTCGTTTGTGCATTTTGCGCAGCGCGACGCCTTACTATACTTTATACATTTATACGATTTACTTTTCGTGCATTACGAGTTTAAGATCGTTCTGTAAACAATATTTCTTACAGTAACAGAATTTTAGGCATGATTACAATCAACTATAATAATAATTATAAGCAATATTTTAAATTAAACTCAACTTTCATTCAATATAAAACAATAAACAAAACTTCAAGCTGCCTGCAAACTCTGCTGCCATCTATTGAACACCAAACTTACTACAGAACAATCACATATTTGCATGTATTCTCTTTCTTTCGGGTTTTACCAACAATTTCATAGTATTTTCGTCCATTCTTGACGTAGCTTTCATTTCTCATCTCTGCTGAAGTTCATATTTGGCACAACATGGTTCCAAATTCAAAGAAAACATTAACAGGGTTCCCACTCATTTACCAAGATCAAATTCTCTGAGTTTTCCAGGTCACTACTCAGAAATTTCCAGGTACCCCATTTTGTATATAATCATAATTCCATGGGAAAATAAAGATCATAGTTGCATGAAAATAAAGATACATCAAAATATTTCACTGTATTATTTTCTTAAACTGCTTCATGATTGGCACATTAGCCTCCAAGTAATTTAAAAAACGATCTAACATTAAATGCCTGCTGTAGCTAAATGAACTTCAAACAATAAGCTACCCTGACTTTTCCAGATTTTCAGACATTTTTAGTGAAATTCCCTGACTTTTCCAGGACTTTTTAGTGCTAATTCCCTGACTATTCTAGGTGAGTGGGAACCCTGATGAATATAAACTGCACAATACTCTGCAACGCATGCGATTGCTGCAGCTTGACTGGTCTCCGAGGAGTCGTTGCAACAGTTGCATGCGTCCAATGCACAAACCAAATCAACTCCAATGATTTTCCTTCAACGTGTCAATGTAGAGACGCGTGCAGCAGTTGCTTGCGATCATTGCATGTAATCATCGCACAAACGAAACTTCACCTTTAGGTGGTTCGTTACGATCTATAGTTTTAAAATTGGTATAAAGATTATCATAATAGTCATTGTCGGAAGCCGTCGGGATCTTAGCAACGTTGAAAAAAAGTAATCAAAATGTCATTAACTCATATCGAGAACAACGAAAAGTTTTTTTCACAAAATTGTTTAATCTGCTGTTATATCCCGAATCTTTCAAGAAAAGGGGTAGGGAATATAGCTTCCATGCCCTGTATTGTACGTGAAATCACAGCATTTTCTTGAACTGACAAAAATCGGAGTGGCCACTGTGAGTAGTGATTAAAGCTGCGCAGATTGCTTTGTTCTAAATGGCACTCACCTATATTTGTCAACAGACATTTTAAATGATCTATGAATAAAATGCTATGAATTCACACCTGTTTTAGATTGTTCGTTGAATGGTGTACATTCATTTATTTATTTTCCAGCTTCAGAATAATTAAGGACTGTAGCTGTCAGGACAGAACCAATACGCTCGTTTTCATGAAAAACATCCTAAATGTTTACACCTCCGAATTAAAATTATAAAACTTGACTCAATAGTAATTGTATTCCTAAGTAAATCACAAAACAGCTTAGGGGGTACAAAACTAGATGTCTATAGGCATCATGTTTGAAAACTGACTAAAAAAAGGGAAAAGTAAAATTTTTCACATTTTTAATATATTGCATATTTACTATTTGTGTTGATTCTAGTTCCAATGTTTGGTCATCACTTAACTTTATGTACAACATGACTGACCCTAACGTTTCGCTGTTTTTAAATTATAACAGCTTACTAAGAATATAAAAAAGACTAGACACATGTATCAAGTAAAAAAAGGGACTGAAGGGGAAGTATTAGAAGGTAAAAAAAAGCTGTAAGTTACGGGAAAATACACGACTTTATCGCGAAGAAACTGTGTGTGTGATTTTCATGACTAATCGTGTATTACTAACTCAGTAATTACTAAAGCTGTAAAGGTGTTTGAGGTGTCCTTCGAAAGATCTCGGTGAAACTTATCCAACGAAACACAGATCGTCCATATCGGACGCCCTGCTAAAGCCTGGCGGTAGCACATGTGCAGTTCCCCAACTAGACTTCGCCTCACTTGTTTTACTTATACATTATATTTTTCCCTTTTTACTACTTGATGCATGTATGCACTATTTTCTATTCTGTGAGGAAGCTACTAGAATTTAAAAACAGTGAAACGTTAGGATTGCAGCGTACATAACCGTTACGTGATCATCAAATATTAAGAGGGGTCACGGTGAGGTTCAATGATAGAGCGCTTTTGTCTGGTGCTTGGGGTCGTCGGTTCAATCGCTGCTCATATGCCTTTAGTAGGGCATGTGTGGTGGACAAACACCATGTGCGCATGTTTGATCAGGGTTCTCCCACTTTCTTCACTTCACCAATTCATCCATCATAAAACCGACCGAAGCCAAAGGTGCCTAAATGCCTTAAAAATTAAATTAAATAAAATATTAGGACAAATATTGGCAACACGGCGTCTCCTTAGCACACACCCCGCACCAGACCACTCTATCAATTTTCTCTCCTACCATGTGAAAAAGCTCTTGTGAAACGTTGCACCTTTTCTATTGTGTTTGTGAAGTTCGTGTATGCTTGTCTTGATATTCTATAATGTATGTACCTTTTTACCATCTTTTATATATATTGATGACATTTTGCACAGCGACGTAAGCCGGGTGACAATACATTTCTCCACAATTACATATATATATATATATATATATATATATATATATATATATATATATATATATATATATATATATATATA